>JZLH01S0060012.1:0-15264 GCA_001188425.1 Eucidaris tribuloides | reverse complement strand
TATTATTATTATTATTATTATTATTATTATTATTATTATTATTATTATTATTATTATTATTATTATTATTATTATTATTATTATTATTATTATTATTATTATTATTATTATTATTATTATTATTATAAATATACCTTTAAAATATGTATTTACTGTGCTTAGAAACATATCTTTGCTACTTGTATTTCAAAAATTTCTTGCCATCGGTTCCCCGTCCCACACCCGTCCCGGCCCCATGCAAGTATAAATACCCAATTAGACTTTTTCACATGCTTCCTGAACATCTTTTTGAAATCCTGAATCTTCATCAAATATACCTTTAAAATATCCATTTACCATGCCTAGAAAACACGTCTTTTCTGTTCGTATTTTGAAAAAAAATTAACCACACCCACTTCTCCCGCTTGGTCGCTTCGCTCCTTCGCAAGTATGAATACTCACATACAGTTTCCACATACTTCCTGTAGGCCTACATCTTTTTAAAATCCTGAAAAAATGTAAATTGGTAGTCAAGGGAACGATGCGACCGAGCAGTGGTAGAAACTTTTTGAAAATAATCATGTATTAAAAAGACGTGTTTCTGGGCATGGTTAATACATATTTAGACATTCTTATAACTTCTTTCTATCAATATTTAATCTTTGCTTCAGTTTATTTATTAATATTTTCATAGTAAAACATTTTTTTGTTCGAAAATTCTTTTTTTTGGGGGGGGGCTTGAGTGATTTTTAGGGGGCTCAAGCCCCCAAAGCCCCCCGTAGAACCGCGCCTGGTCACGTTGATCATATTGTATTCAAATTATTTGGCATATTTCCACTTTTGCAAATCGATAACGCAATACGTTTTAGGCACTGGCCTACAATCATTTCAGAGCTAATAGTCTAGACTACTTATCGCGAAGTCAATCCTATAATACGGACCTCGTACCGTTGCCATTATACAGTGTGTCCCAGAAAAAAGGAAACCGGATTTCATGGCAAAAATATACTCTCATAATTTTCTTGAATGAATAAGGTATGTTTGAAAAGCTCTGTTTCTCTTCTTTCATTTGATACATAACTTGTTCTTCATCGTTCACGCATAATTGAATTAAAACAACGGATATTGGTGCTACTAAAATTTCATTTGCACTCGCATATTCCATCTTTGAGTGCATTTTAATGGTTGTAAATGTAATTATTTTTAAGACACAAAAAACTGACATAAACATTCATAATTTCTTCTTTTATCTGACACCTCATGCGTACAAAAATAAATAACGTATGCCAGAGAACAAGTAAAATTGAAACATGTTTGTTTTAGCGTAATTTTTTTAGAATGAATACATTTTGAGCAAGTGGAAACGAGCTGAACAAAAAGGTTCACGCACGGCTGACTTCACATAATATCTGGCTTGGAGCCCAATCATGTTCGCAAGGTACTTTCTTGGTTGCTGCCCGCCAAATCCGGAAAACATGGTTAATGAATGCATTTTGGAAGATTTCTGAAAACAAGCACTTTTTTCAAATTGTCTTTTCTCACTGATGCATCGCTCATTTTTCACAAATGTGGTATCATATGAAAGAGGATTTAATCGACTTTTCAGTGCTGTCCTTTTATGTCGAAGATTTTCTGAATACATTCAAGCATGACAGTTCGAATTTCAAACTTGCTCGTGCAAATGATTTTATGACTATGTCTATTCTTATTGTCTTTGCTCAGTCATGCGTGAATGGGAATCTCTGTGACCGGTATTAAATTAAAGAAGAGAAAATATGCTTTCCTCCCATGTAAGATTTTCTTTTCATATTTATTGCTATAGTATAAAAATATCTTCATCAATCTCGGTTACCTTTTTTTCTGGGACCCACTGTACAGTAAATAATTATTCCCTAGTACAATGGTGTGGCATTGGGAAACAGACGTGTGATGTCACGCTGGATCAAATTTCATATTCACAACGGTAGGGTACAGATCCACCTTCCGCTATACCCTTCCTACTCAAAAGTTTAGCAACATACATTATAACGAATGCATTTTGAGTTGAAGGAGTCTTTCTCTAATGACGTCCTATAATGAAGTTTATTATTGGAAAATTACAAATTATTTCAAAAGAAATCAATGAATACTATTTCTCCTTTCTTCTCCAAGGCGGAGAGATAATCAAATGCAGGCGCACCCTTGGCAGAGGGGCTGGAACGTAAAATTTAACATTTTTTTCGCCTCCCTATAAGGATGGGGTGTTAATTCACACTAGCATCGTAATTCGGTTTCATATTTCCCGTAAAATGATTTTGATGGCTAGAAAAGACTTCCAACAAACAAAAAATGCCAATATGTTCTTGTAATACGGTCTCAGAAAGAAGACAACACTCTGCGAAGATGAAAGCGTCTCCTGTCTTCATAAGATTCATAAGACAGTGGTAAGGAGGATATGCCCCATATTTCAGAAAGGACCTCTTCAAGTTATAATTTCTTATCTTTTCTCAATTCTAAAGGTGGTTTACTATTGCAAGCATACTAAAATTTACTGTTATGCGACTTTTCAGTACATTAGATATATACAATGATGTAAAGAGAAGTCCATCATTTTTATAGCCTTATCCTCCTTACCACTATCTTATGAAGATAGGAAACACTTCCTTCTTCGCGGGGTGTAGTCGTCTTTCTGAGACTGCGTCAGAGGAACATATTGGAATTTTCTTGTTTGTTGGAAATCTTTCCACCAAAACCGTTTCACGGGAATTATGAAACCAAATTACGATGCTAGTGTGAATTAACACCCCACTTCTATAGGGAGGCGAGGAAGTGCTAAATATTAGGTTCCAGTCCTTGTGCCGTGGGTGCGCCTGCATTTGATAATTTCTCCGCCTTGGCGAAAAAAGGAGAAAGAATATTCATTGATTTCTTTTCAAATAATTTGTTCTTTTCCGATAATAAACATCATTAGGATATCATTATAGAAAGACCTCTTCAACTCAAAATGCATGCATGCATGTTGCAGTACTTTTGAGTAGGGGGTACGATAACGGTCTTTTGTCATTCTTTTTACACATTGTTTAAAATTGTGTACAATGTTTAAAAAGTGCATTTTGCAATGTATCAAACTTAACGATAAAACACTGAAGTCAAAATACACGTAGGACAGACTCTAACAAAATTATCAGCTGCATAAAACAGAAAATATGATAACATCAATGACAACATGTGACATTAAACATACATGCAAGTTTACAATTAGCATAACAACGTTTAAGAGAGTTATTCATTAATTTAACGGGTTCAACAAGCAGGCTTATCTATGTAACCGATACTTAGACTTTGTAGCTCTCCATGCTTGTTCATATGGATATTTGAATATCAAATGAGCTTTGATTGATACAGCATTTTACTTATACAGTTTAAAATAATGGGAAACTGTAATCATCCATCGTAATTGTTGTTCAAGAATTTCATTTAACAGACGTCTTCCCTGACAGCTCCATCCCTAACCAATTGTAATTTCTGAGTAGATTTTGATCTCTTCAACGTTTCATTTTCCGTGCAATTATGTCATCATAAGCGCATTCGGACATGTTCTTATGCTATGTGTTACGCGCTATAAAAGAAATTATTTTTATTATTTCTATTATTATTATTATTATTATTATTATTATTATTATTAATATTATTATTATTATTATTATTATTATTATTATTATTATTATTATTATTATTATTATTATTATTATTATTATTATCACTACTACTACTACTACTACTACTACTACTACTACTACTACTACTACTACTACTACTACTACTATTAGTGTTATTATTTAGTGATAAAAGTACCATATTACAAAAGATACAGTGTTGAATCAATAACATCAATATGTTTCATTGTATTGTGTTAAATTAATCATTATTGATATCAATATATATGCACAGTATCATGCCCATCACTTCTTGATTGCTTTAAAAATTTGAATGTATTTTGTATATTTTAAAAGAAGTGATTTTTGTTTATATATTGTGAAAAGAAACCAATCAAACTGAAAACTTTGATATTATAGATCAAAATAACCAATCTATCAGTGAATGTCACATAGAAGCAGTGGTCAAATTCGACAATTACAATGTTGGTTTTGCTCCAAAGTTTTAATAATAACTAATAATAATAATAATAATAATAATAATAATAATAATAATAATAATAATAATAATAATAATAATAATAATAATAACAACAATAATAAGAATAAGAATAAGAATAAGAATAAGAATAAGAATAAGAATAAGAATAATACTCTCATGCTCATAATTATGGAATATTTTGTTGATACTCAAGTTCTTTCTCCTATATCGTCCAAAATTTTCAAGACAAGTGTTTATTTCACAAAAACGCAGTATGTAAAGCACTTTTTGGATTTCCTGAGATGATTAAATTAAAAACTAAAATACGTTTGGGCGCAATAACAATTACATATTTATTTATTTTTTAATCCACAAAAATCATGAAAAGGGTATTAAATTAAAGTAATTTAAAAAAACAACCCAATAAACTGATAAATTTGTATCAATGTCACTTATCATTAAATTAACATCAGAATTGTCTGTTACAAGTCTAATAACGCGCGTAACCACCACGTGACTCAACAAAAACAACAATACCGCCATTTATAAACACAGGTTTTAGTGTAAAGTCGGACGCTACAAAATGCTCAGCATTTCTGAAATTCTTAGATTATAATTGTTTCACCATGGGGTGAGCAAATATTAATCTCAGATGTACCGTTCACGGGAAAATGGCAGCTTCTAAAATGTTTCTAAAATATTCCATAATTATGAGTATGAGTGTAGTAGTAGTAATAATAATAATAATAATAATAATAATAATAATAATAATAATAATAATAATAATAATAATAATAATAATAATAACGACTTATTTACCAAGGATAGCCACTTCAGTTAGATAGACTGCTCTCCAGCGAGCCCTGCATTACATGAATGTTATTATTACCCTTTTCTGTTCTAGAATGCCGAGAAACTGGCTAGAAAGTTGAAGGTACCATTTTTAAAGTCTTTGGTATGACCCGGCCTGGACACGAACCCGCGACCCTTCCGGACGTGAGGCGGACGCTCTAATCGCCGTCACGCCGGCCTAATATACTAAATTTTGGGGTTATTTTTTAAATTGATTAATTAGTTTATTTATTGTATTTACTTTTAGTGTAGGGATTCCCAATGTTTTGGCTATTTTAAGCATGCATATCATAGTTTGGAATTCCCAGCTTCGGTTATTTTTAGCACGGGCTGGGAATCCCAAGTAGTATTAATGCGGGTAGACTGGATTTCTTTATATAACGGGTAAAAAAAATCGTAGTTTCTAGTTTCCTTTTTAATCATTCAGGTGAGCGGTGTATCCAGGTTTCTCTCTGATTTACAAAATGGCGACGTATTCCGGATTCAGCGGGTATGTTTTGATACTCATGTAGATTACGTCATGTTGTATTTGTTGTATTTACAAGGTGAATTGACGGCTAATAAATATCAACCTATTTGTGTCTTGACCCTGCTTAATAGATAATTCTCTAGAATGTCCCAGTTATAGGTCGGTCAATGCGGTGCACACCAACTTTGATTTTCAGTATTCACTAATTTATATACCTATGACATTTTTAACTATTCAAGTTTCTCATATAATTTTTGTATTTGTATTTAACTTCGTTTTAATGCCTTACCATTATTGTATTAACATTCGTATGCATTACGCTTACTATAATGTGCATATAATTGTTTGTTTAATATTGTTCTTTTTCTCTGTACAACAATCAATATTGGCTGCATAATCTGGACAACACACTTTTCAAAAGGGCAAGTATCGCTATATTCTCCAAATTAGGAATAACTTGATTGCAGGTTAATTGAACTTCGCCAGCAATAATGATGTTATTATGCTATTGTTCAACTTTTAAACAAATTACATAAATTAATACGAAATAACATTGTAACAATTAAAATACTTCTTACTCAAAATGATCAAATTGGTAACAAATTCTAACACATGATACATGTGACATTATTTATAGCAACTCACTAAGAATAATGATTTATTGTATAAATATTTGTTAACTTTTTAACGGAAGTGGTAAGCTTGAATAAGTTTTGATACATTAGGCATGTATTTCAATATTAGAAAATTTTATCAGTGAAATAGTGATGAAAATCAGAAAATCGACAGATGCCATCGATCAAACATCTTTGATATACAGTCTGTCTTTAAAAAAATGTACAAAATGGGAGAAAATTATTTTATGTATTAAATTTTCTCAAATGGTATGTGTATTTCGAAATGTATTAAATCAGAATAATCATTCTTTTTCAAACATTTTATTCTAGGTTACTTTTTTTTCAATCAAGAGTTGTGATTACTTTTGCGCAATCAATCCAAATCGGTTGTGCACTTTTCTTACAGCCACAGACTTACATTGACCACAGTTTGAAAGATGTGAGCTACATAATCCTCCATGCTCTTAGTGTCTTTGATAAGGTCTAAAAATAAAGCCCTGAAAAATTGTATTTCAAAATGATCATTTAGTGTTTTAAAAAAGTGAAAATCGTATGTTGATCGGATTTACCTGCCCATTTTCTCCCATAGACTTACTGTGTGTAGATCTAGGCTATTTTGTACTCGGCCCGAGTACTAATTGTTTATTTATTCATATCTTGCCAGTGGCAGCATAAATTTTCCAAACTTTTGTATTCGAGTGTGTTTATTTGTCCATTCAAACATAGTCTGAATTTCAGACCTCCCCTGCGAAGCAGGGGCCATCCGCGAACCAGGTTTGGCTGTTGATTCCAGAATAAAGGTCTGACAGTCAGACTAATTCAAACACTACTTTGTAGCTGAGAAATCAAAGTTTGACTTTTTATTTTTATTTGAAGCTCCACAATTTTAGCCTGTGTGTTTAATGGTCCAAAGCATGATTCACATATCAAAAGGGAATGTGTCAATTCCAATAAAAAAAACCCCTAAATTAAGAGACAAGTAATGAAGAAACCCAAAGAAACGTTTATCCGTCATAAGTATGTTGTTATTATGCTTTTTATTTCTTGATGTTAAAAATAATCATTAAGAGTAAACTCAGGCTGTATCTGTGCGGCCATGTAACACTTGACGGAACATGCATATTGTTTTTATATAGAACTGCGCATCTTTTACATTTTCATGTCCTTTCTTAGTATAATTTCTCTTCTTTTCAATGGAAATGATAAAACAATGTAGCGTTATAATGCTTAAAATATGTTTGTGATGATCACTGAACGATTTCACAATCGTTTTCGTGATTTTTGATGTGGTTTCATTTTCAAAAGAGAATTTAGACAATGTAAACAATACAGGTAATTATGTAGCATACGTGTACAGTGATATAAGAATTTTGCGTCATTTTAGAAAATGAATTATCTCAGGATTGACACAATTAAATGAAATAAAATATATTGTATTGAAATGTTTGGTCTTATAAAAGTACTTGAAATAACTAGGTTGTGTGTGATTTTCATATAGTAACAAAATTTTAAATTTTACAATTTTTTATACACACTGTACATACAATAATGTCCGTTGTAATACGGTGTCTAATAATATTGGTATTATGTCAAGCTGGAATCGTTGCCATCGTTGCAATGTATTCAGATTGATATCAACGATGTTTCATTATGCGTTTATTACAGGATGGAGGTACAGACAGGAGAAACACAGATCACTACGAACTGGTAATAACAATGATTTCATTCCTGCAACAAAAATGTGTGCATCATTACAGGCCAGTACCCATGGGGTGTACGCATCGCCAAAATCACAAAGATTCAGATTAAAATGACATGCTCCGTAATCATTAACCAACTGCCATGTTTAGTCATTAATGCCCTTTGGAAAAGTCAAACCATCAGACACTTGTCACTAAAAATCAACAAGTTCACGCATAAATGTCGCACTGTTCTTTATTTCATGTTAATGACCCACTTGTTTAAACATATTTAGACACCCCCTTTCCAAACATCCTGGTTACGGGCATGCGTTGTAATATTTCCTTTTTTTCCTTGCCAGTTGTGATAAATAATGACGTAGGCTTAAATGATACTTTGGAATGTTGGAAAATTCCATAATGTCATGCTGCACTCTGAAATACAGGAAGATTGATTTAGTCCCGTATTTTAAAGATTGATTATTGATGAAATTACGGGATAACTGACATGCACTATTAAGTAGCGCTATTCAGTTGAGAGAACTGTGAAAGTAAATGTGTGTGTGTGTGTGTGTGTGTGTGTGTGTGTGTGTGTGTGTGTGTGTGTGTGTGTGTGTGTGTGTGTGTGTGTGTGTGTGTGTGTGTGTGTGTGTGTGTGTGTGTGTGTGTGTGTGTGTGTGTGTGTGTGTGTGTGTGTGTGTGTGTGTGTGTGTGTGTGGTTGTGTGTGGGGGTGTGTGTGTGTGTATGTGTGTATGTGTGTATGTGTGTGTGCGTGTTTGTGTGTGTGCGTGTGTACGCGCGCGTGCGTTAACAGAAAAGGAGCTGTATTATGACACATTGTTGAAATTAAATATAACATAAGATGTGCATAGTGAACAACATAAATGACATCGCTGATAATTTGTAAATTGTTGTTTTTATGTCACAGATATCCATTGAAATAAAGAAATATTACAAGGAAAACAAACAAACACAACCAGACATGGACGTCAAAGATAGTATGATTAGAGCAATGGAACACGTGATAAATGAACCATTTCAAGGTATTGAAGTGTCGCATATCATTTCAATCCATCATGAGTTCATTAAGTCATCTTTATTCATATAGTCCAAGAGATAGCCAGAATTTATTTGACAAAAATGACCAGGTGTCTTGTTATGATATTTGGGTAGAACATCCCTTGACACATTTGAAAAGTGATTTCTTGAGTGCCGTGGGTGGTGGAACGTGACGTCAGAGGTCAATGACCTCTAATTTGACCCCCAATTCCTATGTATCCAGTTTTCTGCATATATTTCCTGAACAGATATTTGAATTTTTACGTCAGTGGTGTCTAATGAAAGATATCAAAAATATCTATCCAACGATACCCATTGTCATGAGATTTGATTATGTTAAAGTCCTTATTTTGGGCTAAAAACTCAAAATTTTCACATTTTTTCGGATTTTTGTACAAATTGGCCTAAAATAAAACTAATACGTTAATAAAACGGATTTGGTTTTTAATACGATTTACACCCCAAAAACTTTCCCATAATATATACTAAAAGATAACCAAAATGTATGTCGGCAGGTCAAGCCGTAACTGCGCAAGGTCATTGAAAGTTCAATGACCTCTAAATTTACATAATTTCCCCTTATATTGATTTTCCTATAATAAATCTTAAACAGATGCATAGTTTTTTCACATAATGGACGTCAAATGAAAGATATCACTAATATCTGTCCAATGGTATCCATTGTGAGCAAATTTGGAAAATTTTAAACACTCATTTTGGGTCAAAACCCTCAAATTTTAACATTTTATCAGATTATAGTACAAATTGGCATGAAATTCAAGTAAAAATTACAACAACACTTTGAGTTTTGCATACAATTCACATATCAAGACCTTTCCCGTAATATACACTAAAAGATGACAATTTATGTCAGCAGGTCAAGTCGTCCTTCCACATGGTCACTGAAAGTTCAATGACCCCTAAAATCCTATAATTTCCCCTAACATTGATTTTCCTATAATAAATCTTAAAAAGATACTTTGTTTTTCACATAATGGGCGTCAAATGGAAGATATTTGTTATATCTGTCCAATAATATCCATTGCGAGGAAATTTGAAACATTTAAAGCCCTCATTTTGGGCCGAAACTATAAAATTTTCACATTTTTCGGATTTTGGTACAAATTGGCCTGAAATTTTCTAAAACGCTTTTGGTTTTGCAAACGATTCACACCTCAAGACCTTTCCCACAATATATACAAGATGACCTAAACGTATGTTAGCAGGTCAAGCCGTCCTTGCGCAAGGTCACTAGAAGTTCGATGACCTATAAATAGACATATTCCCCCTTGTATTGGATTTCCTATTATAAATCTTAAAAGGATAAGTGGTTTTCCAAATAACGGGTGTCAAATTAAAGATATCACTAATATCTATCCAATTATTCCCATTGTGAGGAAATTTGAAAATTTTAAAGCCCTTATTTTGGGCCAAAACTCAAATTTTCACATTTTTTTTCGGATGCTGGTATAAACTGGCCTGTTCACTGTAATTTTTGTAAAAAAAAATAATATACGTGGCTTTTAAAGAGTGAGAACGTTTTTTTTTCTGGTTTGTTTGTTTGTTTGTTTGTTTGTTTGTTTGTTTGTTTTTTGAAAATGCTATCAAAATATCTCCACCGCATCGCATGCGTTGCCAAAATGTCTCAGCCATCTCTGTGGTGTGTGTCTATCTGAGTATGTACTGATTATGAATGACCATTTGCAGACGTGTGTGCATCAGTGATTAACGGAGAGAGGCAAAGAAACAGACCCTCCCCCATCATGATATTTATGAAGTTTTGTCATTACAACTGGAAATCCATTAGTTCAAATGGATGACCAGACAAAATGTCATACGTCTTTGGATTGTACCAAATTACGTCTAATAAATGAATGAACCAGCAACTCCGTTTTGTGGTGTGAGGTGTACTGTAGAAACGTGATTTGAGAGCTAAGATTTATTCCCTCTACTGTGGGCCACACCCACCCTACTTTCTTTTGCATGGTAAACGCTCGTTTTCTGCGCTCGCCCGTGGGATAATAGCCTTATAAATATATAAGATTCATGTAAAATAATTGCATCCTGCGTGCAAAAAGTGTTTGTTGTTGTTTGTGTGAGTGTGTGCCCGTGCACGCATGTATGTTAATCGTGTACGTTATGATACGCCACCGTGCGTATTGCGTGCGCGCGCGCGTGTGTGTGTCTGTATATGTGTGTGCATGTGTATGTCCATATGTGCATTTGAATGCGTCAGTATGTATTGTGCGTATGTGTGTGTGTGTGTGTGTGTGTGTGTGTGTGTGTGCTTGTTGGAACATACGTTTTGATCGACCCATCTAGACAGATGATCATCCCCTCTAGGTGTGAGGTCCTGTCTATACGCCACTGGTCAAGTGAAAGATATTAATCTAAATGATAGCCATCGTGGTTAAATTTAGCAATCTTAAATCACTCATGTCAGGCCACCCCCCCCCCCATGTAACATTTCAAGGAGTTTTTGCACACTGACCTAAAGTAAAACATCCAGTTACGAAAATTGTATTCACTAGATTTTTTTAATAAATAAAAAATAATAAATTACGTTTACTCTCAAAAACCGTATATGCACTAAAACATGAATTAGAAGATGTGTCCCACAAATATATAATCCCATGCATGACTATAGTAATATCATTTCACTATTTAATAGCTTGTTTTCAAATATTTTCGCATGACATAAAATAGTTTACACTTTAACAAGTATTCAACTTTCTTCCAAACGAAATATTGTATTTACTGAAGGTGGATCAATATGATTTTATGTTTTATTAACAAAGTTCTACGTTAAGAAAACGTATGAACATTTTCCTGGTTGTATAAATTCATCGCATTGAGGCTTCATACCATTCCAGTATCATTTATTCAAGTTTTTTCTTCGATGACAAAAGGACAATGGAGCACGTTGGTGAGGTAATGTGTCTACTGCAAGGTTCACTGGTTTGTTTTGGTGCATTTGATTTCCGAATTGGCAAAAAAAAAGATTGCGGTGAGAGCAGTTGATGTGATGAAGAAATAATTATGGAAGTCTATGCATGCACGAAATGGAGTATTATGTCCTTGAGACAGGGGCGGATCCAAGATTTTTAAATGGGGGCACACGAAAACTTTGTGTGCGTAGCGCACATAATGAGCGCGAAACGCGAAGTCCCTTGCAGGCGGATTCCAGGGCCCTGGAAGCTTTACGATTTGAAACATTCTCTTTGGCTCTATATATTTTAAGCGATTAAAAGCAAAATTCACTATTTTTATTCTTTCATTGTATTGCTAGATATCACGATTGACCAGACTGTCTCTGAATCCCATCGGTCATATTTTGTTCGTGTTTACATTGTGGAACTTCAATTAAAAATAATTGTCAGTTACATAGTACTAGTGCTTAAATGGATAAACAAACATCCTAAAAGTTTAGAAAGTTTTGCTGCCACTTGAAAGATATGCATAAATATACATCAGCCTTGAAATTTCCACTGCAGTGGAGTATGAAAAAGCCTAGATATACACACAGTAGCATTTGGGAGGAAATAGGCGGGACGAATCCAGTCAACCTAAGCACTCATAGATTTTCACTTGTTTAAAGCACTAAATAACCATTTTGAAATACAATTTTTCAGGACTTCACTTAAACTTTATCAATGACATTTAGAGCGTGGGCGACTATGTGGATTGTAGTTTACATTTGTGGAAACTGTGGTCATTGTAAACTTGTGTCTCAAACACTTGCTGGCATAAATGTATTTTGTGTTTAGTTTGCTGCAGATTTTCCTTTAGCAGAGTCATCATCACCACCCCCACATGATCTTCATCGTAATCATCTTTATCATTACCATCATTATCACAATCATCGTCATCGTCCTCATCATTATGATCAACAATCATTGATCTTTATCTCCACACCCTCACCTCTTCCACGCGAGATTTAATGTACGTCTAATAAAAACCATTTTCTCAAAGTTACTTGATATTATATGTACACGTACTTTAACTTTATGGGCTGTTGCTTCCCTATAAATATCGGCACTCCACCTTTAATATCACAGGCCGGAATTGTAAAAACAAATCATTATGCAGAAAATATTAGTTTACAATACTTGAATTCTTTAAACTGAAGTATTCCCTTTCATTTGTTCATGTTGTGTTATCTGAATTAGAAATATCAGAAATAAATTACATCCCCAGAAATTAAATCCAAGATTCAAATTCACATTTTCCGTTAAAATTGTATTTCATGGTATAACTCCAAAGACAAGAGGTTATATTACACGTTGCAGTTCAAGAAAACTGTCCAAAAAATATGTCTAATTACTGACGTTTGAACTTTTCCAATAAACTTTTTACAAATCGGTAATACAAACAGACAAATATTTGTTTGGATATATTGAATTACACCTTCAAATACACACACAAAATCCGTTTCATTCTGTCATAATACCATTTTTTTTTCATTTGACTTATCTATGTATTTCGTTCCATGTCCTTGCATTCATTTCATATTCTAGTTTATAAGACATTTTTCAGCCAATTGGTCATAAAGTAGTTTGTTGAATAAAGAGGGAGGCTAACGAAGATGGAGATTTCACAGATTCGAACGAAGAGGTGAATGATAAGAAATATTTTGTTCGATTTTACACATTTATCAGGAGTATCCCAGTAAACAGAAATATTATAAAATTATGAAAGGGGTTGGTGTGATAGAATTCAAAGGTGTATATGGGAGTGTTGATCTTGCTTGGGAACCCACTTTGATATTATTGGTTATTTGGTGTCAAAACCACGTTGTAGTTTATTTGTTGTTGCTTCTGTTATGTGTATATTGTACAGTAAATGCATTTATAAGGTGTATGTTACATGTTGCTTAAAAACTTTTTCTCGTGAACACAAATCAAATCCAAAGTGAAAATGATTTGAATTCAAATGTTACCCCATTATGCGGAGACCATTGTACTTCAAAGACATAACACTCCGTCCTGTGCATATAGACTTCTACACTAATTTTAAAATCACAGTATCTGCTCTCACCACCACAGAACAAACACCAATCTTAGTGAAATCACTTGCATCAAAACAAATCGAGAATCCATGCAGTGGACCCCCCCCCCCCCAAAAAAAAAAAAATAAAATAAATAAATAAATAAATAAATAAATAAAAAAAAATAAATAAATAAATAAAATAAAACAAATAAAATAAAATAAATAAATAAATAAAAATAAAATCACCTATGTGCCTCAATGTTAAAGCAATTTAAATACATGACCCTGGACTGGCATCAGACTTTGGTGCGATGAATTTGTTCAACCAGGAAAATGTTTATATGTTTTCATGACATAAATTTTGTTGATTAGAAATAAAATCATTGATCCAGACCCAATGGGTACAATATTGTTTGCCATTATGTGTTAGTGTAATTATTATTTATTAAAAACTTGTTACAGTGTGTGAAGCGTTTTTGGTCATGGGAAAGACCTAAAGAAACTGTTGAAAAGTGAAACAGTATAATATTTTGCATGCCGAGTTAAAATCAGTACACGTGTTTAGGCCACAGTCGCTATTCGATCTATCAGTGCATATACTAGAATTATTTTCTTTATTAAAAACATCAAGTTCATTTTTTCTCGTAACTTGGACCTTATGGTTTAGAATAGTTTAGAAAAAAAATAGAAAAAATGTTAAATCCAGGGAGTTTGTGCCCAAAATGAGGGTTTAATCATTTGTAAATCTTGTCAGTATATTAGACAACACTAACATAAAAATTAAGGTATACCTTTACACAATTTGTGCTGAAAATCAATAACAAGAGAAACGATGTGAATTTAAAGGTCAGTGAACTTGCTCAAGGATGGCTTGACCTTTCGCCATATACCTTAAAGCCTGTTGTTATTTAAAATTATAAATTTTATCAAACTGTATATCATTCGATAGACATTCTAAATATATTTTATTTGACACCACTTATGTGAAAATCTACCTACGGTATCTGTACAAGAATTATTATGCTATAAACTAATAACTGAAAATTATGTTAATTTAGAGGTCATTGAACTTCTAATGAACTTCCTCATCTTTTAGTATTTAAGGTGTAGATCCTGCTGACATACTTTTTTGGTCATCTTGTAGTATATACATGTGTTGTGGGAAAGGTCTTGAGGAGTGAATCGTTTGCAAAACCAAATCGTTTTAGAAAATTTTAACTTTAATTTCAGGCCAATTTGTACCAAAATCCGAAAAATGTGAACATTTGATAGTTTTGGCCCAAAATGAGGGCTTTAAATGTTTCAAATTTCCTCGCAATGGATATCTTTGGACGGATATAACAAATATCTTCCATTTGACACCCATTATGTAACAAAAAAACCAAGTATCTGTTTAAGATTTATTATAGGAAAATCAATGTTAGGGGAAATTGTATGGTTTTAGGGGTCATTGAACTTTCAGTGACATTGTGGAAGGACGACTTGACCTGCTGACATACTTTT
>JZLH01S0060006.1:4849-20051 GCA_001188425.1 Eucidaris tribuloides | reverse complement strand
AATTGCACCCTTATTTCTTAGAGTGTAAGTTTTCCTGGGTGCCCCAATTTTTGTTAGTAATTCAATGTTTGATTTTGTTATATTTTACAGGCGTAGTGACTGAAAGTTCTACAGGTGGTAAGTATATTCCTCACCTTAAAAATACATAATGACGTCGACTTCCACGCTTAAGAGGTGGCGTCCTCACCCCCTTCCTGTGTGGGGTTAATCTCCAGAATGGCTCAAAAACAGAGTCGGTAGAAAATGGAAGTTCGCTTTCATTGTGCTTATACAAAACTACAGTGTGTCTCAAAAATAATTGTGCAAGTCAAAAGCGCCCTTTTTGGTAATGAGAACAACATTTTTGTGACGTGATGCTTACATCATCATCAAGGGCATAGTCTTAGCTTTCAAATGCCGTTTGTTCTGTTCAGTTTGCTTGTTTTGATCCCGAGATATGTTCAGTTAACAACGAAAAGGTAAAATCACAAATGTGCCACTTTTACTACAGTCAATATACCATCAGACCCTCTTCCTGTAAAAGTGACACAATTGTGATTCCACCATTTGGTTGCTTGCAAGATATCTCGAGATCAAAACAAGAAATTTGAACAGAACAAACAGCATTTGAAAGCTAAAACTTTGCCGTTTACGTTGACGTAAACATGTGTCATAGCAGTATATTCTAACTGTCAAAGAGGGCGCTTTTCACTTGTACAATTTTTTGAGAAGTGCTGCAGCATGTCCCAAAAAATTGTGCAAGTAAAAAACGCCCTCTTTGACAGTTAGAATATACTGCTATGACACATGTTTACGTCAACGTAAACGGCAGAATTTTAGCTTTCAAATGCTGTTTGTTCTGTTCAATGTGCTTGTTTTAATCTCGAGATATCCTGTAAACAACACAAGGGTGGAATCACAATTGTGTCACTTTTACAAGGGACTGCAGTAAAAGTGGCACAATTGTAATGTCACCTTTTCTTATTTAAATAAACATATCTCAAGATTAAAACAAGCAAATTGAGCAAAACTAGCGTTATTTGAAAGCTAAGACTAAGCTCTTGACGTTAATGTTAGCGTAATGTCACAAGAGTATTTTCTAATTACCAAAGAGGGCGGTTTTCACTTGCACAATTTTTTTGAGACACACTGTACTGCGTGAGGCTCTGAACATTTCCTGGAAAGACCACATTCCAGACATGGTAGTAAATGACGAGTTACCACATATATCTTTTGTCATAAAACAAATGCGTTTACGCTTTTCAGGCCACTGCATGTGCTATCTTGGTCAACCAATTTCGAAGTTGATCTTTTGGACATCATTAGCAGGGTGTGCCGAAAGAGGTAAAAAACAGCTGTCTTTTCCAGTTGATGACGCTTAACAGTCAAATAATGCAAAAAAAAAAAAAATCAGCAAATTATATCCTTCACAAAATTTCCAATTGTACTTGCGACGGTGCCTTTTGTTACCACACAAAATACAACATGAATATCTTATGGTACTCTACCGTAGATTTGTGTGATGATGTGAGCAGCTGGCTATGGTATTCATGTGATCCTGTGGTATTCTTAGTTTGGTACACGCTGCAGTGATCTAGTAACTGGTGTGTGGTAGTGCTGTAGTAACTTATGTTGGGGGTATTGTGGTAACTGGTGTGTGGTAGTGCTCTAGTAACTGATGTGCGGTATTGGTGCGGTAGATAGATTGTGGTAGTGTTGTGGCTATTGCTGTGTTGTTGTGGTCTTTGGTGTGTTGTAGTGCTGTGGTATCTTGTGTGTGGTAGTTCTGTGTTAAGTGGTGTGTGGTAATGTTGAGGTAACTGATTTGCGGGTATTGGTGTGGTAAATGGTGTGTGGTAGTGCTGTGGTAACTGGTGTGTGGTAATGCTTTGGTAATTGGTGTGAGATAGCGCTGTGATGATCATCTGGATGATGATGATGATGATGATTATTATTGTTGTTATTATTATTATTATTATTATTATTATTATTATTATTATTATTATTATTATTATCATCATTATCATTGTTATTATCATAACTGTTATTACAATTCTTGGTAATTATTGGTGTGTGATAGTGCTATGATGAGGATCATTATTATTATTAATTCTATTATTATTATCAGTATGTATTGGTGTGTGGTACTTATTTGATGATGATCATTATGATGATGATTATTATTATTAGCGTTAGCATTATTACTATTATTATTAATATTATTATTGGTAATTGGTATGTGGTACTGTTTCGGTACATGGTGTGTTGTAATGTTGTGTTAATTGGTGTATGGCATAGTGCTGTGGTATATGGGATGTGGTTGGCCTGTAATAATGATGATGGCTATTTATTATTTTAGTCTTACTATTATTCTTTACTAGCTTATGGACAACTTTTGAGTTAAGATCAAAGAACTTTAACTCCAGATGTTTTGTCTATTTGCATATTTGTGGTAACAAGAAGCCTAAATATCATACTTTATCATAGTATTTCATGTTTAACATTTCATTTAAGGTCATCGTAAATTCTCACGTTTGGCCAAATTTATCATTACTAGCTATTTTTCTTTAATATAAAAGTAGAATTTTTTAGCCTAATAGATCAGGAGTCCAGTTGTATTTTGCTCCAATATGTTTGTTTTTATTAGATATGATGTTAATCTAAACGGAAATGCTATATTTTGCTGATTTTTCTACAAAAAGTCCCAAAAGCATAAACATTTTTTTTTTCAATGCATTGTGTCTGCAAGTAAAGAATAAATATTTGTTTGTATAATCGTCTAGTACTAAGAGAAGGCAGGTGAAAAGAACGGGAAATGCCCCAGAGTAATTTATATTTCATTCAAAATAGAACAAAAAATAGTCGCGTGTCGTACAATATAGCCATGTCTCATACAACAAGACACCACATTTATCTGTCTTCAGTAAAAGGAAAACTTACTCTACCTGACCAATTGTTTGATATAAATCTTCAGTTAGCATTATAAATGAGCAGAACAGATATCAGCAAGTTTGTTTTAAATGTGGTCACAGAACCGGCCTGTAGGCCTACGTGTTCTGCACTTTACTGGAATTTTTATTTTTATTCAGTTGCTGTAAAACTGTCTAATTGGATCGAATATGGTTAACAATTACGCAAATGGGAATGGTTTATCAGGCTGTTGTTTCCGATGGTGCGCCACAGGAGGCCTATTTTTTCAAAGCTTGAAATGGTGTGAATTTGACTGTTCTTTCACAAATTTCATCCACCCCTATTGTTGTTGATTTGGCTACTAAAAAGAAAATGGCGTCAAATTATATTTGTCGTCGTCTCCGCCCCCCCCCCCCCGCTTGTCGGATACTAATTAGCCTGTAGTTTGGCCGGTTAAAAAGAATTGTCGGGCTAAAATTGCTTTTGCTCTTCGTCGGCCCACTGCCCCCTCCCAATTGTCGGATGCTGTTTGGCTTACAGTTTAGCTATTAAAAACATTGGCAGACAAAAATCCGCATTGGCAGAAATTTTACATCTTTGGCATGGTTATCACCAGTGATTACGTTTATTCACTTGGCTATTTCCCTTTTCCTCAAAATATCCCATGGAGCCGCAACATCCATTCATGTTTCATTCACACCTGGTTTCATATTGTCGATTTTGGAGGCATAAACCTTCAAAATATGATCAGATATGCTACACAGTTTTGGTTCTCAAGTTTTATGGGATATCCTGTAACAGTGTTTCAATCTAATTTTAATGATCCTACGTGCTACTACTTGCTCTGATCAGGTCTAAAGAAATGATGTCCTGAAATAATTGCAAGTCAAAACGATCATTAAGAGTATTTAGATAGTGAAATTCAATGAACAACCATTCCATTTTCCAGCATACATTACGGTGTACATTACGGTGATATCGAATTTTTGTGCTAATATTAAAGCCCAAGTTTAGTTTCGGGGATTTTTTTATTTGAAAGCTTTATGCCCAAAAGTCATATCTCAGCAATAACAGATTCTGAATGTCTTTAGTTTTTTTCTGAATTGATTAATGAAAAATCTCGGTTTTCGCTTATATTTTACATTATAGCATCCAAAGAGTGTTAAAGAGTGGTAAAGGTGTTAAAGTTATATGAGTTATACCTCATCAGAAAGAGCAGACTCTGCTCTTTTGAATGAGGTATAACTTATGAAACCTTAACACCTTATTGACCTTTTGGATGCTATAATGTAAAATATAGTCGAAAACTTCGGGGTCCCCCCCCCCCGAGATTTTGGAAGTGACAGGATAACTGTCTAAAGTGTTGTTTTCTACGATGTTCATTTTTCGAATCAAGTACTATCATGTAGGTAAGGTAGGCCAACAGAGTTTGATAGTCGAATAAATGGGTCCTCACATTGTTAAATATTGTCTGAAAGTTCCCTAGAATATGGGTGTATCTGGGTTTAATTCTTGGTTTTATGTATAGGCTATATTCGCAATATACAAAATAATATTGAAAAGATATTTACTCTCTGCATTAAACTCGTGACAGAATCAATGTGTCCCGAGGGATGGACAAGACGTAAAGATACGTGTTATATGATGCCATCTACCACCATCAAGAGAACATATCAAGAAGCTCGTCAGGATTGCCAAGCCCTGGGAGGAGATCTACCGATTCCTGCCTCGAGAATAGAAGCAGAATTCATCAAATATTTTGCATTAACCCAGTTTCCGATTCGACAAGACAATGTTGCGCAATACATTTGGATTGGATGTACAGATGCACAGGTTGATGGCATATATCGATGTGTGGACAATTCACTGATGCCGTTTACAGGTAGGATATAGTCGATCGTAATAGGGGGGTCGATCCATTTTTTCCGGATGGGGTGGGGACAAAAATATGAAAAATGTCATTTTAGGGTATTTTGGTATGTTGAGTTGTATATTATTGCTATATTAAATGGTTTATTTTTGCATTCAGTTTTGAGAATTTTTCAAGTTGTCAAAGTATTGGGTGGCAAAACGCTATGTCTGCCTCCAATATATTCATGGGAAGTGACTTAATAAATATACTACTTAAGCGCATGAGTGATGTTTTCCTATGCTCATTTCCATTTCATTATGATTAACTTCATTATAAATTGCAATATATAGCGTAATTAATGTATTTTTGTGTATATGCATATTAATAGAAATAGTGTTAAACAAATCGAATGATTGAAAAATAGAATTAAATGCGAGTACCCAACGACATACAAATTTGGGTGCAAGCGCTGTATTTTTCGCTCGCAAGTTTTTGGTTGCTGAATAATTTCTTCAAGTCTTGAAAATTATACCCCTAAAAACACCCTACGAAGATAAACAGAACCATGGGCACTTTGCACATGCAGTGCTACCATGCCGCAATTAAAAAATGAAGTTTAACAGTAAAATGAGATCGTCAACGGTTCGTTCAATATTATCGAAACGAAAAACTATTTCGGCTTTGCTTCGCTAGTGCGCGAAGCGTATTCAGCATGGCGACTTCGTCAAGACATCAAGCCAAGAATTGAAATTGGTAAGAAAATTATTTGTCATAGATTTCATTTTCGAATGGTATAGCGCTGCACGTCTCCGTGGTTCTGTCAGTATCCTCAGGGGTGTTTTTTAAAGGACATAATTTGAACGGAATTGAGAAATTACCCCACAACCCAAGGCTTGCGAGCGAAATGTACAGTGCCCCAGCTACACAAATTGGGGTTGTGTAACACGAGGTGTTATACCCAATATATTTCTTACGTGGTGCAAATATGAGTGGCATCACGTAATCAAATGGCTGTTATCAACACATTAAGAACCAGTTTGGTGTCATAACTTCAGCTCTCCTTTACACTGAACCTTGTCATTTTTATGTGTCAATTTCATATCATAGGATGGGACGAAGGTCAACCCGACATGCGTGTGTTAGAAGACGGGGTGATCCTTGAATTTACACCAGCAGTTATTCACGACTTAAGATTCGCCGATACGAGGTGGCTGGTTTGTGAGAGCAGAGGTACTATTCTCATAATAGCGATAATTTTCCCAAGCAGGGGCGTCACTACATCATTTTTAATGGAGCCTTAGGGTCACAGATGGTTTACCAATATGGAGCCCATATGTAAAAGAATACGGGACCCATGTTGGTCAAATATTGGCCACAAACATTACTAATTATGACTGGTATAGTAGTCAGTGGTATATTATTCTTGGGTGCAGATGTCTTAGAGCCCTAGATGGTTTACATATATGGGGTCCACGTGTACAAGAATACGGGGCCATGTGGTCCCATATACACCCCTTGCACGTTCTACAAAGCAATTTTACTTAAACAAACTCTTTGGCTTCGGAATTTATTTTATCTCAGCAATGGATCAATGTCGTTAATCTACACTTTGTAGTGCCTATCAGAAAACTCCAATTTCAGGAGTCATATTTTAATATCAAATAAAATGCGAGAGCTTGTTTGGCACCCAAATGGTTTGGTACAATTTCTTTAAATGATTTGAAATTTTTCGAATTACAGATCCAATTCCAATATGTCCGGATGGTTGGACAAGGCATGATGGAAAATGCTACTTTATGCCATCTAACACGACCCGGGAAACTTTCCTTGATGGTCGCCGTATATGTCAACTCGCCGGTGCAGACCTACCGGTCATTTCCTCATGGGAAGAAGCAGAATTCTTAATATTTTTCACGATGAGCCACTTCTTAACAGTTTCGGACCCCCCGTTTGTGGCCTACATGTGGATAGGCTGTACAGATCAAGTAACTGAGGGTGATTGGATTTGTGTAGACAACATGCCAATGTTATTTTTAGGTGAGTCGTCTCAAAATACTGTAATTATTCATTATCTGCACCATTTCATAAGTGCTTTGCAGTAATCACGTATTTGCTAATATGTAATTGAATCTCTAACATGTCTGCAGAGAGAATTATCCCCGCACGTATAACACAGTCGCATTTTAAACAAGATAAATAGAAGTAACAAGATGTTAGTTAAAGGCAGGACATTTTTTAGAACAAGTACTTTATCCTTCATGGTAGCTAGAATGCCTTCGCATGGACGGGTGCAGAAAGAATTGTATTTTTAAAATTTGCCAGTACGTTATCAAAATAAATCTAGTTATGGTCAGGTGTGAACTTCGAGGTTCAGTTAAACTGCTTACATTTCGAACAAAAATATGCTTGTAATCTTCATGTAAAGGTCGAATATCAATGACGATTTGCATACATCAGCTTAAAGTGGTGTTTCCGTATGATGGGAATGTAAGGATCCACGTGGGGCAATTACCACTCGACATTATACATGAATAACTTCAGGAATTTTAGGGGATCGCAAGTACCAAACTTAAGTGTTGGCAAATATTATGAATATGAAAGGGCGATGCTTAGCAAAATGTAGGCAATTCAGGCTGCATCAGTAATCAATAAAATCTGAATCTGTTCGATGTGAATTTGGTTTGGTGCGATTCATTGGATATGACAAACATTTAATTAGCAAGAAATGACTAGAGTCAACAAAATTAAATTGAAATGCTTTCAGTTGTTTCGATTTGTCTATTTGTTCATTCATGGGATTTTACTCTGATGGGTTCATGCCGAAAAGTTGCAGTATGTCTATGTTTAATGTTATTTCCCGAAATGCTATGTAGTTGTCTTTTTTCGGCTGCTATTCAAGTTTACAAAGGTGATGTCATTTGCATACAAAAATAAAGGAATATTAAAACTTATACAATTCATTTTTCTAATTTCTTGTTAAAGAATGGAACGATGGACAGCCCGAAAACGGTCCTGATGAGGATGTCGTAGGTCTTAGACTCCAGCGGGGACTTATTTATGACACGTTTGTTACTTCCGAGTATTGGGTCGTTTGTGAACACGCCCTGATAAGAGGTAACTTGAAACAAATAGTTTTGCTAGTATTTGTATACTAGTGATAATGAGAACATTATTTTTTCACGGGTTGGATAAAAATGAGATAATTGGGTGCTCAAGTTCACAGATTTCTTGCACATATTGGTTCACTCCTTTTGCGTAATTTTGTGAAAGGAATCTCAAAGCGTAATTAACGCTATACAGGCTGTGTTTTTGTTAACTATAAAGAGCAGCTGGAAACACTTCCTTGAAAGTTTGAAGAAAATCGGGTAATTGAGAATGAAATTACATATGTATGAAAATTCTTGCAATTATGACAAATTGGCACTTCCAGACACCGGCTTTAGCTTTCAGCAGCAGAAATCCAAAATATGGTACTGTACATTACTCAACGCTTTTTACTTTTTAAACCATGCAATTTTTTTGAATAAGTTGTACAGAACTGTGTGTAGAGAAATGCTTAAACGGAACAAGGTAGGAGTGTTGTGCTGCAGTTAAAAAGTGCTGTGTATCATTTCTATTACCACATTGACAGTGAATTTGCTGCACAGAGGCCGAGGGGCACTGGTCAAATTCCATTCTTGCGGCCTTTTAGATCACCTAATATCAGATTGATTAGTTTAAAAATTCGAGTTCGAGGCTTCCGTCAATTTAAATTTGAATTCAAATAAAAGGGGATTTGCTACCCCGAATCATAGTGTGAAAATATCGTGATTTATGTGATTCTTGGCAGTATAAGTAATTTTAGATTATGTGCGTGATAAACCTATTTCTTAATGTGCACATTGAAACAAAAATTGTAAGATCATTTCATGACAACATTTTAATAAAATCGGCGGCAAATTGAACGAATCAATTATTTTTTTTGCATCTATCTCAGATGTTAATGAGTGTGTAAACGATACGCTGAATGACTGTCATGCCAACGCAAACTGTCTGAACACCGACGGCGGCTTTACGTGCGAGTGCAAGGATGGATTCGTAGATATGCCTTCTTCTTTAAGTTCTATCGGCAGAAACTGCGTCGGTACGTTATTACTATTGCAACATCATTGTCACAGCAACAACATCAACAATAAAAAAACAATATTGTAAACAGTTTTGATTACTGTAGCTTGGCAGTCGACGTTTGTATTTATTACATTAGTCACATTTGCCTACGCATATTTCTGAAAATTAATATTGCTAGAAGTTCATACGCGGGGTAAATTCGATTAACCGCTTAAAAGGCAGATTGATGACAAGTTTGAGTACGCATGCCAGAGGCGTCGCTGGAACTTTTTCAATGGGGGCGTACACGACAGGATCCTTAAACAACCAGAAAAGGGGGTCTTAACCATCGGCGCACCAGACCCGACAAGTAAACAAGCATCCAAACAAAAGTGTTTCCGTTATTTTACCCTACAGCAGTGCAAATGACTCAACAACTTCCATCTATGGGGAGGGGGGAGAGGGGAGGGAGAATCCCACCCCATCCCATCACATCCCAATACCCTCGCCCCGTAGCGACGCCTCTGTATCTGTTAGAGAAATTGACAATTGTAGTGAATATATGGATTTTGTTCAATGATGGCGTCTAATTTGCATAATATGTAATGCATAGACAAATATTATGTATATTAAAGAGACAATTTTTGTCTCCTTAATACACGTGTTTCAAGGACAAATCTTATCACAGCAGTCAATGGAAGTGTCTCTCTAAAGTTGTATCTAGGAATAAGGTGGTAATATGAACAGCTTTTGCTTCTCCCTTAAGAGAAATAAACAAATGAGAGAAATTAAATTAGGAGTGATATAGGAGCGTTGCGTAAATTATGGTCCTCATGCTTAATCCTCCTTGATGAAAACAGCAAAGGTTTAAAACTAGTTTCCGTCGTGAGATATTTGAACATAAAATTTGACAAAAAAAAAACTGGTCCACTGATGGAATTTGGGTCAGCCAACAACCACATTCAAACAAACAAAAAATTAGTATAATTTGGTGACAATGTTTGGTTTCCATTAAAATTGGTGCCAATTGAAACGATTCCATTATTTTGTGTTCTAACTCAGATCTTGACGAGTGTGGAAACGATACACTGAATGACTGTCATGCCAACGCAACCTGTTTGAACACTAACGGCAGCTTTACTTGTACATGTAAGGATGGATTTGTAGATATGCCTTCTTCTCCAAGTTCTATGGGGAGGAAATGTATCGGTACGTTATTATTGCAATATATCGTTTATATAATTTATATAATTCATTGCGACATCAATCATTTTTGTAAGGTGCTAGACTTTACTATCACCTGAAACCTATATCAACGTTCGTGTAAGAAAGTGGTACACACTGACACTGTTCCCTAAACTTAAGTGTACATGTATATTTCCTGTTAGATTATTCATACAAAATAATCTGTTAAAGGGACACCAAAATAAACTAGCTCTCTAATTAAATTCTACAAATTTTTGTTGAAGTAATCAATACATCATTTCATCCGCATTAATCCAGACTTTAATGAGTGTGACAGTGATACACTACATGACTGTCATATCAACGCAGCCTGTTTGAACACCAACGGCGGCTTTACTTGTATTTGCAAGGAGGGATTCGTAGATATGTCTTCTTCTTCTCCGGGACGAAACTGCATTGGTATGTTTTTCTTTAGGTTTATCATTATCCATACACAAAACGAATAACAAATCATGTTTCAATACTAGGTGAGTAGCAATAGTATTAAGAGTAGTTATCATTATTTATCTGTCATTTATATAATTCTGGCATCTAAGCATGCCGCCATATTTATGCAAAGCAGCAGCGGCGCCAGCAGTATAGGAGCAGCAGCAACGGTAGAAGGAGTAGTAATAGACAAGTATAGTGTAGTACTGTTAGAGGTAATAGTGGAAGTGGTATTGGTATAGTAGTAGTAGTAGTAGTAGTAGTAGTAGTGATAGTAGTAATAGCAATAGTAACAGGTATTGTAGTAGTGATAGTAGTAATAGTAGTAATAGTAGTAGCAGTGATAGATAATAGTAGTAATAGTACTAGTAGTAGCAAGCCTTGTCGTAGTAGTAATGGTAGTAGTTTAGATAGTAGTAGTATAAAGGAGAAAGTAGAATAGTCGAAGTAGTAGTAACTTTAGTATAAGTAGTAGAAATCAGAAAGTAGCATGGGAGTAGAAGCCCCAGTCTTACCAAGGTAGAAGTATAGTAGAAGCATAATCGCAATGTGAAAAGATCATGATTTATATGATTCTTGTCAGTATAATTCATTTTTACTTATTTGCGTGATAAACTCAAAGATTCAAACAAAAAGTTTAGGCGAATTTGGTGGGTCTAGGTAATGTCTTGTTTCCATCAAAATCGGCTGTAATCAACGTTCATTGGATTATAGTCTTTCTAACGTCAGATCTTGATGAGTGTGAAACGATACACTGGAATGACGTACATCGCCAACGCAACCTGTTTGAACACTAACGGAGCTTTACGTGCCACCCGTGGCAGGTATGGACATTTAGTAGATGCCTGCTTCTTCTCCAAGTTTATGGGAGCAAGAAACTGTACCGGCTACGTATTTTAGTGCAACAAGATCGTTATATCATTGATGTAATTTATTGGCAAGCAATCATTTGGAACATGCTATACTTGAGTATCACGTGAACATATATCCACGTTCTTGTGAAGAGTGGTATACACTGTACCCAAAATTAAATGCATATTCCTGATAAAATTGTTGAACAAATAATCCTCTGTGAGGGATACCAAACTCGCACTAGTAGCTCTCTAACTAAATCTCTACCAGTAATAATCAATACATCATTTCATCCGCAATAATCCAGACTTAATGATGTGACAGTGAGATACACTACATGACTGTCATGTCACGCAACCCTGTTTTGAACACCAACGGCGGCTTATATTGTATTTGCAAGGATGGGATTCGTAGACATGCCTTCTTCTTCTCCGCGGACAGAGACTCGCATTTGGTATGTCTTTATTTTTACTAGCCATGTTTATTTTCAGTTGTTATTTATGCATACACAAAACGCACAACAAATCAGTTTTAATATTAGCGTGAGCTAGCAATATTATAAGTAGTAGCTATCATTGTTGTATCTGTCATTTTCACAATTGTGGCATCCGAGCATGCAAAGGAGCAGTGGCGCCAGCAGTAGCAACAGCAGCAAGGGTAGGAGTAGTAGTAGAAGTAAAAGTAGTAGTAGCAAAATTAGTGTAGTACTATTAGGAGTAATAGCGGTAGTGGTATCAGTGATAGTAGTAGTAGTAGAAGTAGTAATAGTAGTAAACGTAGTGTATAGTACTACTGGAAGTAATAGTGGTATTGGTATTGGTATCAGTGATAGTAGTAGTAGTAGTAGTAGTAGTAGTAGTAGAAGTAGTAGTAATAGTAGTCGTAATAGTACTAGTAGTTGTCGTATTAGTAATAGTAGTGGTCGAAGACGTAGTAGTAGAAATCAGGATATAGAATAGGCGAAGTAGTAGCAGTAGTACAAATCAGGAAGTATAAGCAATAGTAGTAGTTGAAGAAGTACGAGTAGTAGTATTATGGCGCAGTCACACCTTGACGATTTAGCCAGCGTACGCCTGACGTATCAAATTAGGGGTAAAACGCTGGCATACGCTGAACTTTGATTTTTTTTTCTGTTTGCACTTTTGGACGTATACATAGCGTGCTCATAACGAGTTGGACGTACGCATAACGTATAACTTATATAGGACGTTTCGGTAAGTTATAGATAACTTATACCAACGAATGCTTGGCGTGTTGCCGACGTTCACAACTTACGCCCAACGATACTCTAACTTACCCATAGCGCGGAGTAGCTTATCGCCGATGATCACTTGTAGTAGCCAATGAAATACAAAAACTGGATCACAAACTAAATGTTCTCCTGCCACCCAAGAGTAATACAACATATAATCTGAGAAATAGCAAACCTTTGTGTCTTCCTAGATGTAAAACTAATGGATAAAAGAATAGTTTTATCCCGTGGTGTTTGTATAATTTACAATAAGTGTAATATTGGGTATGCTTTCCACTACAGTGTATCCTATAGTTCTTTTGTAATTTCCAATTTCCCCCTTTTCATTCTCTCTCACTCGCTCTTTTTCCAAACTTTTGTTTCTCTGACTTTCTTTGTTGTAATTGGGGGCAGGGGCAGACGACGATGAAAAACTGCCAAAAAGCATTTCTACCCGGCAATAGCAAGAACAGTAGAGACTGAATTTTTGAAAACAGGTTTATCCCTTAATTTTAAATTAACCGTTGCTTACGGGAACCGGATGGGCCTGTACAAAGTCTATGGGGATCATGTAATCTCGTAGTCAACGGTTAAGAAGTTTAAATTAGAAGGTTAATTTAAAGTGCCGAAGTCGCTGATCTGCACCAAATAATACACATAACCGGTGTGTTGGCTCAGTTGGTAGAGCGTCCGCCTCACAACGGGAGGTCGGGAGTTCAAGCCGACCGCGTCAGACCAAAAGACGTTAAAGATGGGAGTTGCTGCTACCTGTTTGGCGTTCAACGATTTTTAGGATAGAGCAACGTCGATCTGGCGCTGCTCAGTGGCTGCGGCCACGATCAAATGGGCAAAATGAATTTTCGGAATTTTCGGAAGATTTCTATTTGTAATATCTGTCTATTCGAATAAAATATGGATTATTATTATTATAACGTCCATATAGGTTGAAATCCTCTTGCATGTTAGAGTTAAATGGTCAATTTGCCGACTGGAAAAAATCTAAATGCCAACTGGGTGCATGAATATGCCGACCATGAGTAGGAATGGGCGAAGGGGGGGGGGGGTCGCACACCCCTCCACTCCCCCCCCCTCCTTAGTGACGGCCCTGTGTTACTTTCCATTACAGTTGGAGGAACCTCATTTGTTCATTCATCTCCGTATATTATGTTTAACTCAAAACTCTGAATGGTATGGATAAATACATTCGGGTTTGCTACGGATTTGTGTTTTATCGTTGCCAGATAGCGTGGTGATACGCTGTGATATATTAGTTTTTTTTTCTCTTTGTCTAACCAAGATACATAAGAATTATTTGAATTTGAATTTGGATATGGATTTATTGTCTCTAAACAATGTATTGCAGAACATTTGTTTTACAAATAGACGTACAATTACATAGCTCTAAGAATAATTATATTGACACTTAGTGAAGATTATATTTGACACAAATACTAATATATAACCACTTTACAATAAACAATACTGCAAATAGTTATTTTTCTCTTGTGGTAATGACTTGAAAAATATAGCGAATTTTCTTGTATATACACAGCCATGATAACGCAGAAACCGAGTTAGGCGGAAACAGAAAGAAAGTTTTTTGTCTCTTAAAAATGTCACATATAAACTCACAGGAATAACCGTCATAGTACACCACAACTCGTGCACATCACATCACAACACATCCATTACACGCACATCAACTGAGATAAACGTGACTGTATGAACAACGTAGCGTTGAAAGCGTAGCTAGTTTGTCCAATCCCAGATGAGCAGAAACACTTAAAATCAAAAATCTTATATAGAAGAAAGCGTGTTAGATAGTACCTTCTGTTACGTTAGAATGATCAGAAACAATGTTTCAATGATATTTTCATCCGATAAAATCATATATATTATCTCATTTTTTTAAAACTACTGATCTCTCAAACTGCTTCTGATTTACTCCTAGATACTTTTAGCTATTTCTACATGATGGGGCCACGTCCAGGGATAAAGAAACGATCCTGACACTTTAGTCAATGGGCCCAAAAATTTGACTTCTCCACATAATTATTCCGGCGAACACAGCTTTATTAATTCCATTTTTGAGCCCAAAAAAACACTGTAGTGTGGAGAAAACGCCTAAAATCTAGTGTCGTGTATTAATGAAGCTTCCGAACAGACGAAGCAGCTTCCGTGTCCTCCCAAAATCTGCCGACTTTAGGGGTAAAAAAAAAATATCTGCGTTTGGACTTTCCCAAAGCACTGAAAAAGAAACCATTGTGTAATAGGTGGTATATTACTGTCAAACCAATACTGTCAATCATTTGAGAAAGACAAAAATGCCAGGCATTCAGTTGTATAGTGTAGAATGAGCAGCGTTCCAATGTAGCGCATCACCATACATTGTGAACTCGCTGCAAGTTATGGTTTAAACAATTAATGTTAAGAATGTCGGATATAGTTTATCAAACAAATTCGCCCTTGTTATCTTGAATACTCAAAATATCTATCTTTTTTAAATTTTTTTAATTTTTTTTTATTTTGTATTATCACATTAGTTCATTATAACATAGTATAATTCCTAATGTGCATTATGCCGTTGCTTTGCAGGTCACTTTACCTACAAACGAATCTGC
>JZLH01S0060000.1:37596-53201 GCA_001188425.1 Eucidaris tribuloides | reverse complement strand
GTGGCCCCTACTTCTGACTGGCACGGTTGTGTTTCCACAGGAAAGTTGCACGGATTAACACGGCAATAACCACCTCCAAGAGGTGGTTATGATAATCAGTATTTTGGTCATACAGTATACGGTCTATCAATAATCCGTGTCGCTTGTGTTTCCACAGGAAGGTTTTCCGGAATTGTGAATTCTTACATGGGTAATACCGTGTAACAGTTTTCTGTGGAAACAGGCAGTATGAAATCTGAAGATCAGTAATGATATAGAATTTGAAATATGCACCAAACACTAAATGTCAATTATTCTCTGTGTGAACCTCACTGAACTGAGTCGGTTCAGTAGTATTATTGTAGTATTCATGTATTGGTCTATGAATTATAATCTGCATGAGACTTGTGCATAAACTTTGTCATGTTCATGAATGCATATGGTATTCATAAATCAGATATGATGAACACCTGTGCACTAGTGTTACATGACTCCAGGATTTTTGGGAGTCGACTATTTGCCGATCAAAAGTTGCGACTCCGACTATTTGCCGACTCTCGGCGTTCTTTTCTGTCGGCATGATCAATAGGTAAAAAGATGCATACTACAGCCTACACAATGACTGTTCCGTATAGAAAGTTCATGTTGAAAATTATATTTGAACTTCTGTTGTTTCAACTGTGATTCAAAAATTGACTTTCTGTAATAGTCCCAAACATTGTCATTGATGTTTGGACTGGTTTATATGGTATACATATGCGATTACATGGAGTCGATTCTTGCGTTTCTTAAGTCGGAGTCGCGACTCCTCAACGATAGTCACGACTCCGACTTTTGGCGACTTAGTCGTGCAACACTACTGTGCACTAATAGGCTAGGATTTTTTTGTCTCTATTAATTCAAAATCTAACATTCACTATTATTCCAACTATTTCTAAATTGAGTTTCTAGCTCCTATGCACGTACTTTGCTAAAGGTTTTTCAATTATGTTTTTTTTCTTTTAGACACCATTGTATTTGCACAATATTAATTTTTGGGCATGCAAAAAAGATACCCTGCCTCTACAAGTTACCTTAACCCCCCCCCCCATTTTTTTAGTATATCTTTTTTCAGTTTTGTGCAATCATTTTTGCCCATTTAAATGAGTCTGTGAACCACCCTTTGCCCCCTTCGCAATATTATTCAGTAGGCATTATGGCCAACTGTGCAGTCTTAGCCTTGTTTGCAGTTGGATTAACTTGGAATGCTAAATTTTGTTCTTAACCCGTTGGAGACTAAGTAAGAGTTAAAGTGATAGGCTAATATTGTGGAGCTTCAGTTCAAAAAATTGTCAAACTTTGATATCTGAGCTACATAGTACATGTAGTGTTCAAATGGACAAATAAACACCCTAGAATACAAAAGTTTGGAAAGTTACACTGCCAATGGCAAGTTATACATGAATAAACAATAAAACTCGGGGTGAGTTTTATTAACCTAGGTGTACAACAAGTAAGTCTATGGGAGGAAATGGGCAAGTAATCTGGCAACTTACGATTTCACTATTTTTTAAAGCACTAAATAATCATTTTGAAAATACAATTGTTCAGGGCCTTCATTTTTAGACCTCATCAAGACATCGGTAAGATGGGAACATCATGTGTTAAGATTTTTAACTGCTGGTAAAATGTTAGCCAATACCTTTAACTTGTGTTGGGGTCTACGGAAAATGTATGTTATAGTGAAATCAAATCGTCTCCATCGAGTCAAAATCATTCCTCCACGATTGATCCAACGTGTTTTAGCCCATAATGCAACGTTCCTATAGGGATGATACAAATGGCCCTTTAGTCTGGATTGAACACTGCATATTATTCAAAGCTATGGTGATAAATTACTGACAGTTATACTTCCCACGAGTGGAATTAAACACTATTTTGTCTTTTACAGAACAAATTGCCCATCTTGTGAGTTGTTAAACTACATGCTGTACTTGAATACTAATAAGTATTGATATCAAATGAAAAGTAACTGTTTGAGGACATATGGACATATCTGCTATCAGCAGCTGTTCATATCATCAATTATATATTTTTGTGGCACCTGCTGCTGACTTGTGCAGGAAGGAAAATCGGAATTAAAAATCAGACCACATTTGGGAATTGTTTTTTATTTGGAAATAGGAAAATGAATAATACATGTGCTGCTATTATTGGCCATTACAGCAGAAATTTACATTGGGTCTATTCTGTGTTTTTTTTTTGGGGGGGGGTGGGGGGTGGGGAGAGGACACTAAAATTTATATATAAAAGATAAGATGCATGTTTATAAGGACTGTTGGCAAATGTATTTTGAAATCAGAATTGATCCGTAAAATGTAATAGCATAATAAGTGTAGACATTTTTAAGTGACTACTCTTTCGAAATAGCACTGAAATTTGTGTGTATGGGACAAGTTAAACGCAGTCATAACCACTTCAATTATATGGCAAAAGCACTTAGCACCTGTATATTTAAAACATGCATTAGAATTTAGAGCTGAGAATTGATAAAAGAAAAAAAATGAAACTGATGGTATAACAAATTGTCAGCCCACTGTGGGTCAAAGAGTCACTAACCTAATAACTCACTGAAAATGGTTATATTTCTATACCTACAGGATAAATTAAAAGGAATATTTAAAGGCAGGAAATCTATTTTGCACTCATCCAGCAGTCCAACAAAACATCACTCATGACTTTAAACTATTTATCAAGGACATGTGTATGAAATCTAAAGATCAGACATTACTGTCTTCCCCAAAAAGAAAGAACAAAATACATTGATACGATGACGAAATACATTACATCTTGGTGTCTACTATGATTGTAATCAGTCCTCTTTGAAATGACTTTCCTGTCTCTTACTGAAGCCCACTGACCTGAATCTGTTTAAATGTATTATTTTGGTATTCATGTATTGGTCTATGAAGAAGAATCTGCATGATAGTTATGCATAATATTGTCTTGTTTATGAATGCATATGGCAGGGCTCCACACTAACCCTTTTTCCTAATTGCCCTTTAGGCAAGTGAAATGATCAATTTCAGATTTTTACTTGCCCGAATGAAAAATTTACTTGCCCAAAAATAAACAAGAGTCAAAAACATTAAAACTTATTCCCCTTTATTTTAACCGAGGCCTTTTTAAAGCATTGGACATTTATCATTTTAATTCTGGGGGTTATAAAAGGTATGATTTATGAATTTAAAGAGTCATAAAATGAAGTACAATAAACAAAATAATGATGAAATTTATAAAGTTAGCTGAATTTTTTGTCTTCGGGAAGAATTTTGAACATATTTTCCCATTTCATGATCAAAATTTTACTTGCCCATTTGGGCAAATAAATTTTAACAACTTGAGTTTTTACTTGACCAACATGAAATTTTACTTGCCCCGGGCAAGCGGGCAAGTGCTAGTGTCGAGCTCTGCATATGGGACACATTTGTAAACTGTAAGTAAATTGTATGCTCCAGACATGATGGACATTCATGAACTGTAAGGGTCTGAATGAAGACAAGTAGACTAAAAGCATTTTTGTCTGTAATAGAAATAATAATACACAGCTTTTATGTAATGCATACCACATTAAAGGCAGTGGATCTCATTTGCAAACATCCCCGAAGACCAGGAAAAGATAACCCATGCCCTTAGGCTACTGGTTAAGAACTTGTATGTAAAATCTGGGGGTCAGTGATTGCCTAGAATTTGAAAAATGCAAAAGAAAAACCATACCCGTTTAGTGTACGTTCTATGGTAGGAATTTTTTTCTCGCAAGAAAAAATTCAAATCTGAGTCTACCGGTCACTATAATTCCACTAAAACTAAGTTTCTAGCTCCTATATTTTGCTAAACATTCCCAGATGGCATTTTCTTCTAAATACCATTGTATTTACACAATGTAAATTTTTAGGCATGCAAAAGAGATCCCCTGCCTTTAAATGGTAATGTCCCTATGTGGTAAGAACAAAACAAGGAAAAGAAAACAGTAGACTAAAAGCATTTTTGTCTGTAATAGAAATAATGATACACAGCTTTTATATATAATGCATACCACATTAAATGGCAATGTCCCTATGTGGTAAGAACAAAACAAGGAAAAGAAAACAAGTAGAGACGTAAATAGATATTGTACTAATGGAGACTCTGTAAAATATTTCCAAGACAAAACTAACACAGATAAGTCTTTAGAGGGGGCTTGAATTTTTCAACAATGTGTATACTAAATACCGAAGTTTTCCGCGTTGCAGATTTTCAGCGGAAATCACAGAATTTGAGGTATCACACGGAAAACAACATTTTGAGCAAAAATGAAAAACAAATCATGCCTAAAAATTCACCAAAAGTAAGATTAATAAATATTTATTGAATAAAAATAAATTAATTCATCAAACAGATGCCTAATAACGCCAAAGAAATCATGCGTTACCTGTAACAATATGCCCTAAACCTGAATCAAAACCCCCGTGGGCAAAGCAAGCTTGATGATACAGTGTACTTGTGATTTGTTTTCCAACAAACATTCCAAGTCGGAAAATTGCAAAATTATAATGCAGAGAAAAACAGAATTTGACATTAGTAAAATGGAGAAAAATGGAATTTGACATCTGTATAATGGAAACTTCGAAAATTCAAATCAAAGTCTATCAGTCACTATAGTTCCAACCAAACTGAGTTTCTAGGCTTCTAACTCCTTTACTTTGCTAGAGGTTCTTAATTCGTATATGACATTTTCTTATACACTAGTGTATTTACACAATATTAATTTTTAGGCAAGCAAAATATGTGTGCTGCCTTAAATACAAATGATTACTATTCCCAATGATTTTTAATTGAAATTTGTCAGTAGTTGTACATGTACACTGTTGTCTGTAGATGCCTTTGCCAACTTCATGACCTCACCATGTTAATCCATGGCACAAAGTCAAATTAGTTGTGTGAACGTGGCTATAATTTGGCAGTCAAATTCACTGGCTCATGTGGCTGGCATTGATTCCCTCAGACATAGTATCAATGGTTGCCTAGTGTGACTGTATTGTTCGTATATATTATATTTTGAAATATATATTTGAATGCTACAAACAGATCCTTTGGTTAGGTGGGAAATAGCATATGGTTGGACTGATTACAAATATATCGGTCATTTGGAAAAGTAAACATTAATAGCAATAACTGTGATTAATTCACTCCGTATGTTGTACCTACATGTAACTGGGTTCTCGGTACTAAATTCATCAAGTGCAAAATATTGAAAATTGAAGCCTTTTCCCAGCTTTGCAGATGGAGTCTTGACTAGTTGTACATTATAGTTATAGAATATGTTCCAAACAATTGATTAGTATACAAATAATGAATGTTTATGAGTTCGATGGTACAAATATTTTCATGAGCTGAAAGATTAAACGTTCCATTCAACGAGGCGAAGCTGAGTTGAATGGTCCGTTTAACCTTTCAACGAATGAAAATATTTGTACTATTGAACGAATGATAAAACATTCATCATTTGTTTTATACAACATCATAAAGTAGATCTTTGTCATTTGATTGGAGGATTGTAAAGTATGAAAAAATATAGCCATACATAGGCCTATTCTGATACTCTTTCTGGCTTATTTACAAATTCAGCATGTTCAGTGTATGTGTGCATAGATGTCTCTGTAGTTCCCTCATTTTAGTCTAAATTTCACCAAATATTTAAATCTTTATTAAAGCAGTGAGTATGGTTATGTTTAAACTTCAAACTTATAACTCACGTACATCGCACAGCTAAGTGGGACAGCGCGTGTACGATACGTGTAGCGCACTGCGAACCGTGGAATGGGACGAAAATATAACCAATATGCACGCGCGCAAAAATATAACCAACATGCACGCAAAAATGTAACCAAAATGCACGCTGCGCTGAATGGAGTATTTATTCAATATCATGTGACCAACAATCCTCCAATCAAATGACAGGGATCTACTTGGGTGTTATATAAAATAGCATACTCAATTTTTATATCACCCCAGTAGTAGCGAGATAGATGCTGGTAACATATGGACAATCGTGATTTGATATTTAATATTAGAATTTAATCACTGTGAAACCCAAAACAGTTGACTTAACAAAACAAGGATGTGATAGAAGGTGGAATGTAATTTCACTGTTGTGAATTTTGCTGGCAAGTAAGCCATTGGAAGCTAGTGTGACACTTCTGTACACTCACTGATTTAGTACAGTCTACTTCAGTGGTAACAAGATCCATAAGAACCATTCAGATTTATGCTGGATATCAGTCTTGTTCACTTGTGACAAAAAAAAAAAATCAAAACTCAGAAAGGTTAACCCTTTTATCTGATTTCATATGTGCAGGGCTCGACACTGGCACAAGTCCGACGGTCCGAGACCTGTAAAAATCACTGTCGGGCCAGTATAATTTCAGAAATGGCCTATTTTACTGGTCCGACAGGGCCAGTAAAATAAGGCTGCCCAATATAATGATATATCGGAGAAAAGGGGCATCATACGGAGTTATTGTTTAGCTCCATATTACGCTAAAAACAATTGTTAGGAGTTTGTTTTTGACCTGCGGACATTAATTGCGCTAATATTTAGTTCCATATTACGCCAGAAATAAAAGTCGGCAGTTTGTTTTTGACCCCCAGATATTAATTGCACTAATATTTAGGTCCGTATTACACCAAAAATAATTGTTGGGAGTTTGTTTTTGACCCACGGACATTAACACTTTGAGTGCTATCGGCGAACCGGTTCGCCCACGTACAACATCAATGAGGTACTATTGGCAAACCGGTTCGCCGAGAAGACAATCGGATCCATACCTTTAAATTCGAATAAAAAATGTCACTGAAGTTCCTCCCAATGACATTTATCGGAAAATGAATATAACATGAAAAATGACTTAAAATGTATTGTCTCGATAGCATTTGCAATTTTACAGAAAATCATACAATTTGGAAAGGTTATGCACATAAGTCCGAAACAATCCAGTCCCTGGTTAACACACCTGGATTTTTAGGCCAGCACCCAAAGTGTTAATAGTGCTAATATTTAGCTCCTGTGGGTTTTACGGACCTCGGATTTGGAGCGAAATTTTCTTTGTCCCAATCCCTTTTTGGCGGTGGGGGTGACCAAGAAAAAATTTGGACCTAGGATTTGGTCGCAAATGCAGCCCCCAGTAGCCCCCCTAAATTTTTGCCTCTAGAACCGCGCCTGGTGTGTACACTTCGAGGTCTACCTCCATGGTGTACATGAGTGACTGTGAGTGACTTCCTGAAAATGTCGGCATAACGCTGCAAATTGTGACAGATGATTGTTATCTTTGATCCATTGTGTGCATAATGGTACCATTGTTTCAGAATTATGTTAGTGTCATTTATCATTTAACACTACTCACTGACTGAATCATTCTTGTGTTGTTGAACTTTGCATGGGATCACTCTATTCACCCATTAGAGACTAAAGCACACATTTACCATAAAGCCCAACCCAAGATATCTCTGACCTAGTCCTCATTGGGTTAAGATGTATTCCATCCGCTGTATGCATGTGTGGTATTAACTTAAATAATATGTTTGAATGACTGTTACGATGTTTGTTTGCCATCATATCGTTGGCGGTCATCCAAACGGTTGTATTCGGTGATACGACAGGTGCGAAACTCATTTCAGAGAAAATCGGACTTCAAAGTTACTATAATTGCCGTTTTAGTCCCAAGCATTTACGAAGATGTTCCATGCTGAAATATACATGGTTAGAGAAAGACCAAGACAATTGCCTTACATTGATATCTTTATTTTTACACAGAACCAGGAATCAGAGAAAATATCGCAAAAGAGCTACATGCTTGTAATTTTCGGTTGAGCGTCTTTAGATTTTCCCTGTACTATAGCGTAGGGGATTCAACACGCTGACGGCCTATTTCAATACGCGCGTCAACGCAACGTCGGTATCTCTCTTTCACGTTGCAAGTCAAGTGCAGCGCGTACTGCTGACGACGTATTTGCAATATTAAGTGGCGATTGTTGTTTACTGTGACTACAGAACAGGTTGCCAATGCGGATTGCGTATTTGTATCAAAAATTTATTATGGCAGTTCGCCTTGTAAAATCCCCACATATCTCAAAAAATAGAATAGATTGCGGCCTAAAATTAACCAGGGTATATGAGTAAGACTTTGTAATTCATTTTCTGCAAAATCTCAAAATCGATATTTGTGCCACAATCGACTGATAGACTGTTCGGTATGAACGCCGACGATATGTATGGCAGGTGGTGCTTTGTTGCTATGTATTTCATCAGTGTTTTGTGATTTTTTTTGTTGACGGCGGAGAATATTAGACTTAAAGGGTGCCATTCTTCTGTATGGCTCAGTAGTATAGTCGTTAATGACAAAGGAGAACTGTTCTTTAAATTACTTCGTTAGGTAAATATCGAATATGCTAGGATGGCAATATGAACAAAGATACAAAAAAAGATTTTCTGGCTTAGATTTCCACAGAAAAAGTGTAGTGTTTGCGAGGTCATTAGATATCTATTATGCATTTTGTGCCCTTATTGTAACATTTAGTGACGATTCAAAATGGCGAATGAGGAGCTGTTTAATAATGCATGGCCATTATGTGCCAAAGTTTTGGACCATTATACTGTATCATTTACATGGCTGTCAGTGTACTTGTCAACACATAAGAAATTGTGCAATGCAAAAAATGTTTTGTTTTGTCTTGCTTATTCAACAAATGCAGAATTATCACTGGACGAAAATAACACCCTTGACTCATGTTAGACAAGTTTTTAACAAGTATTTTCAAGAGCTATTTAAAGTGATTTAGGCTAACCGATTGTGGCGCATTTTTAAATTTCAATTGTTGATATATGAAACTATAAATAGTAGTTCATCAATAGGACATTAAACAGCCTAGTCAAATAAAAAAGTTTTGGAGAGAATGCTCACATATAGCAATGAGAGCAAAAGTTAGATGAACATAAAAATAAAACATCGGGGCAAGAGAGGTTCATTATTAAAGGAAACAAAATAATTAGTGATGTGTAGTTACATCAAACAAGATTAATGGGCCGAGTATGGGATGGTAGATAACTCCTCTATCTTTAACTTGATTTTATCATTTTTTTATTAAAAGCCATTAAAATCAATTGCAATATCAATTTGTGATACAAAATTTACAAGGTTTTTTTATTTCAACGCTGTTCAGGGGTCTATACGTTTTAGACCTTACTCAGCAAGACAATATGGTTAGATAGATCCAGTGGGTAAAGTCTCGCTAGACGCCTCAGGAATTTTTTATGTTCTAAAGATTGTGTTTGATAAATGTAGTAAGATCCTTAAGTAAGTGTAGATTAAGTTAACAATAAGTTTATAAATATGACACGAACAAAAAGAATGGGCACAAGAAATTCCCTTATGTTCTTTTGTTCATTATTTTTGTTATTCCCAGATTAAATATATTGTGGAGAAGGTTGGCTATTACATTGTATATATAAAGGGCAAGATTGGATGTAGTCCCCAATTTAGGACAGAATGCTCCCAGAATCAAGTGTACTGTTTAAACTGCAGTGAAAATTTCATAGTTGTTCATTTCCTCTTTGTTGTGAAATTATTATCAGAAAATATGATCATGGTGAAATTTGTTGTGTACAATTCTACAAGATCATTTTCTGTCAGATTAATTCAATACTTGTATAAAAATAAATAAATGGTTGTTGCTCCTGAATTAAGCAAATTCAAGACAAATCCATCCAGCCAGTATATACACTCTACCAGGGTTAGCGATCATATAGATTTATTTTAGAAGGGTGATATAAATTGATTTATTTGATTTAAATCACTGACCTTTTTTTTTCAAAAAAGGTCCAAATTCAAATCAGTGATTTAAATCCCCATTAATTTAAATCGCCAATCCTGCACTCTATCCAGTGTTTATATCGGCACATGTTTTAACTCAATTGGTTCCTGAGGTATTTTTGACTTTCATGTCACTGCCCTTTAATTTGAAGGTATAATTAATCAGTTGTATTCTCTCCACTGTATGTACAGGCATGGTACGAGATGTGCTGGTGAGGTTGCGGCCCAAGCTAACAACAGTATCTGCGGTGAGGTTGCGGAGGCTAACAACAGCATCTGCAGCGTGGGAGTGGCATACAACGCAGGAATAGGAGGTACAGTCATTCAACATTCAGCCAATTGGCCAATTCCACAATTAGACGGACATATGACATTCTCTTTTCCTGATACTTCAGAAGTTTACAATTATTTCTGAAATTTTATTTCATAGCTCATGTAGAAACATCTACATTAAGTTTTTTATTTACTGAAAATTGGTTCTCAGCACCCTCCTTATATGAGAAATGAAACCACACATGAAATGCTGTATGTGAGACTATAATAAAATGGTCTTCTACTGCATCATATCTCATGCATGTTATGTACTAAAAAGTGAGAAATAAAGACAATCTTTCATTTAAAAATAGACATTTCCCCATATTACACAGTTTAACGTACAATTTGAATACTCGGAAGTCTGAAACTCAAAACTATACTCAGGTTGTATGTACAAGTTCCAGCTGTTTAATGGACAACATAATTTGCATTCCTCTGTGATTTACAGCAATTTGAGAAATATATCACAGAACAAAATTCTGAAGAGACTGTCGTTATTCGTGTGTCTGATGACATAACAACGGTCCAGGGAATTACACTTAAAGACTTTCAGTTCATGGGAACAGGTGTACTGTCATAGTCTTGGCCCAAAACCAAGACTCAGTATTAGAATTCATAAGTTTTGATATCTAGAAAAAATAAATTGAAATAACTTTGAAAGGAAAACAGAACTAAACTAAATGTATTTGTCTCAAAGAAACACTTAATTCATGTAGAATTGCTCATTCTGTTTCCTCTTCTTCCTTTTTCCTCCCCCTCTCTCTCTCTATCTCTCCTCTTCTCCTTCCCATCCTCTATCCTTTTCTTTCCATTCCCTTCCCTCCTTTCTTCCCATTCCTTACCCTAGTCCTGTAACCCGCAATCCAGTAACCCGACTCGCGATAGCCTGCGAACCCGTTGAAATAGATAGCGGGTTGAATGACCCATTAACTCGCAATTTAACTGTTTAATTCCAAAGTTTTTGCATGACTAATGATGAAGTGACGACAGCCCCGACCGACGGTGAATTAAATTATTGTCAGGAACTGATGGGAAGAACTAAGGGTCTCACGATCACGAGTCCCGACTGCAGAATTGTCAATTATGTGCGTCTTAGTCTTACTCTTCCTTGTAAGACAATTTTAAGAAAACCTTATGAAGGAAATACAAAAAGTATCATAACATTCATCATCATCATCAGCCGTTTTCTGTCAACTGCTGGACGAAGGCCTCAGCATGTTTGTGCCACAATTCTCTATCTCTAGCTTTGTAGAACCAATTTGCTGTTCCCCAGTATTAAACTGTCCAGCTCATCCCAGCTCGTAAATCGTAATAACATTATGAGTAAAGTCAAGTAATGATAACTTGAATGAAATAATACATTTGCAGCTCTGATCCATTTTATCACTAACTTAATCATGTTTTTTTTTCTCTCTGCAATCTTCATTAGAACTTAGAAATTAAGAAACAAAACCCTGTAAGGCTACTAAAGTAACAATCAGTAAACAGAAAATTCTATACAATAAGGTAATCAACTTTCAAATGTGGGTTATTTGGTTCACGATGAGCCCGACGGACTGAAATACCTGCCGGGTTGGGTCAACCCGCAGGCCCGCAAAACCTGCAACGGATTTGGGTTACAGGACTACCTTCCCCTCCTTTCTTCCCATTCCTCTCCCTTCCCCTTGTGTGTCCCTCCCATCCCCTCTGTCCCCCACCTTCCCCACTCCCAAAAAGGAAAGTGATAATTTATGCCTATAATCACATAAATTTTTATAAAATTGTGTGTGTGTAATGCACAAACGTAACATTATATACAATAAGATAACATCCAGTTTGATGGATATTGTTTTTGGCTCTTTTACTGTATCATATCAGTATCTTTCCATTTTAGCAATTTAAAAGAAAAATGTCTGTCATTGGAATTCCTAGTGGGGATTATGTTTATATGATATATTTTCTATACCTCTTGACAAATATTGTACAATGGAGTCTTTGTGATGGTGATAAAACTTATCACTAGAAATCCATCATATGCACAAAACACATGTCACATTCAAATCCCCTGATGATATCATGACTTTGAACTGTCTTTCAACCACATAAATTAAGGGAAATTACTTTTCAGTAGGTGTGCGGTTTGACGTGACTCGCATGACCTTCATGACTTCATGGAAGCAAAAATTGTATCCTACCCAGTATCAAGAAAATTTCACCATCCAAACTTGAAAACAAATTACTTGTCACGAAAATGTTACTATACAGGACTCTGTGGTACAAACAGGTGATCTGATATGATTCAGTCATTTAACTGTAACAATTAACCCTTTGGAGACGGATGATTTGATTTTGCTATGACACATACATGTACTTTCCATAGACCCCAGCCCTAGATGTTGTTCTTGGTCTATATTGGCTGAACATGTATACACCTGTATCATATCATTGGGAAGCCGTCATTGCTCAGTGGATAAGACTTCGGTTTCTCGACCTAGAGGTCTGTGGTTTGAATCAACACCATGCCATGGCGGTTGTGTCTTTGGGTAAGGCACTTTATCCCCATTACCTCGTCCCTCGGATAGGACGTAAAGCCGGAGGTCCCGTGTTGAGACAGAAACATCTCAGCACGTAAAAGAACCCACGCACTTCATCGAAAAGAGAAGGGTGAAAACCTGGTGTTGTGGTCACATATACATATGCAAACTACCCGGGACTGGTTGCCTGAAGGTAACAGTGATTAGGTTCGCTTTTCTAGTCCCTGTCATCCAAAATGATGACAAAGCAATAATAATAAAAAACCTGTTTTGGTGATTGAATTTCATGCAAAGTAGTTTCTGGTCAAAAAGTCATACTGGCCCCAGGCAAACCTAGATATGAATTTTTACGTCTGTGTGACAATTACAAAGGTAAAATAATACATTAAAATAAATATTTTGATGTGATTAAAGATAGCAGTGATCATGTTTCAAAATCACCAAACTTTCTTTCTTTCACATCTTAAGTTTTTGGTTTTAATAGGTATGGCCTATACCAATTTATTAATCTGGGTTTGTTTCATTAATTATTTCTGAGGTATTATTTTTTTATTTATCTGTCACTTTTTGAACAGGTGTGCGCATGTTGGATGGAGACGTGACCGATGCCGTGGAAGCGCGATCGTTGAGTCACAATCCTGAGGTCGTCGACATCTACAGTGCCTCGTGGGGGCCCGACGATGACGGTGAAACCGTGGACGGACCGGGCAAGTTGGCCAAGCTGGCGTTTTTGAATGGAACACAAGTGGTAAGGCACAATGTCTGACTATCACTTTAACCCATTCAATACTAAGACCACATATTTGTGGTTTGCCTTGTTATCTTGGGATGTGGCTGCATTTACCCCATCTAATGAATATTTTTAAGTAGAGAAAAATATCAGCTATTCAATGAATATGGTGCTACAATATCATAATGAATATTTATTTTGTTATGAATATTTACATGACATTTAACTAGAATATTCATTAAACTTATCAAATTGGCAATGGCTGTTGTTCTGATGAGGCTTTTGGTTGATCCACTTTGTTGGTGGGTGATGTATTGAACTAATTGAGAAACATATTTTACGGACCTGTTTTTCTTTTGTATGTCATTTAAAAGTGAACTTTATTCAATCAAAAATTGTTTTCAATCTTAAATTTCACAAGAAAAATAAGATCTTTAAAATTTCCCCAATAGATAAATAATTAATTACACTAATGTTTGACACATCGTTCCATACCCATTACCCTTAAAATGTAATAGGCTATTCCACTATGTTGCCGATTTGATGAAAAGGTAGTGATTATTTTACTCTGGACAGGCTCTAGTATTGAATGAGTTAAGTAACCTTGCTCTTTGTGAAAGAGAAATGGCACAATTGGAAGTTATCAAATTTTTGGTGTGTAGGTAGCCGACACTAAACAACAAGTGAAGTTTAAATTCTGAGTACGCAAGGCAAAGGTTAAAGACAGAGTAAGGGATTTGCACGTCAGAAAACGGTAAAATGAATGAAATCAGCTCAAATCATTCACAATGTGAAGATTAGTATAAATAAACACCTGTCATAAAAACCTTTGGGTAGAATACATAGTTTTGGTGAAAATCTGGACAATTAAACTTCAAAATTTACAGTGACGTCGACGTGCACGGGCCATTCCAAAATTGTCCGATCAGCCGTTAGCCGAAGGTCGCGCGGAGTGTAGCCATTTAACCAATCAGTGTGCTCTGCTGGTCTTGCGACAGTACACATAACCGCGATTCGCAATTTGAGCAAAATTTAAACTCACGGATAGAACAACATTCTGGTAACATGTCGTCATTAGTTTTTCTCATAAAACAACAAATTCATGAAGTATGGATCTCAAACTTTCAACACACCATTTGTAAGTACTAAACTACCGTTTGGTATTGAGAATGAAGGGAAGTAAATGGACTTGCAAATCTTTAAAGGTCACGGCTCATTATTGCGATTTAGTTTCCAGACAATAACGTGAGAAATAGTTGACTAAGTTTAATAACTTTTGGTGTGTAGGTAAGAAAAGCTTTATTATGCTGGGGCATCATGTGCTGTGGACACAGCAAATTTCTAGATTGTTCCTAAAGGTGGGTGTTTTCTGGAATAAAAGGTGAGGGTTTTTTTTACAGGAAAATTTGGGAGGGGGGGGGTGTTCGAACACCAAAAACACCCCACCTCTGAATACCTAAGTTTCTTTGTATGTAATTCTAAACTTTTTTATCCATAAAAAAAAGTCTAGAGACTTGACACCAGAATTTTACAGATCTTCAATTTAACTTATCCACTACATGAAAAAGTAACCTTAACACTGTACTTTTCACCCCCAGTGAAACTCGTGGTGTACCCTGATTGTAAGACAACCCATAATGAATGTAATCAGGTGTATCAGTGTCAGATTGCAACTAGAGACATGAAAAGGTCAAGAGTCACACGTATCAACAGGTGGTATTATCGGCAGAGAATGTTGGCAACAATGTATACCTTGGGACTAATATCACTCTGACTGAGCACTCTAAGATAATTTCTTGATATGTTGTATTTTACCAGCCAGTTGTTTTTTTTTAATTTCATTTATAAATTTTGTGCAATCAAACTTGTCTTGGCAGCCGACTTGCCTACAGTGGCCACTGAATTGCTTCCTCTGGAGACAAGTGTTAAAAAGCTTGTAGCAGCCACCTATCCAAAGCTGCCACTCGTAGGAGAAATCCCCTACCGTAGGGGATTTCGGCCCTGCGTAGGTTGTAGGGGATACCTACAAGGAAAATGACCTTCCGTAGGGGAAACGTAGGGTTTTTTTGAGGATTTGTAGGGGATGTAGGGGATTTTGACAAATTTGCAGAATTATTCTTAAATTCCCGACAAATTTCAAACAATTTCCGTCAGTTTTGTCCGTCTTCGGCGAGGAAATCG
>JZLH01S0059996.1:0-12641 GCA_001188425.1 Eucidaris tribuloides | reverse complement strand
AGAACATGGAATGTAATGGCATAACAGCCCGTACATACTATTAACTCTGCAGCACTATATATATGCAGCAATATTCCGTGTGTGTTTTTATCATACTAAGAAAAACGTACCTTAATTTCTAAGAAAAAAAACATGTAATCAGAATTTGAAAATTGTGATTAATGTATTATTAAGGGCCTTACTCCTGTATATGAGTAGAATGTCAAAATTGGTTCCAGTAAAAAGGTGAAAGCTGTTGCGGCACAAATTGTCGCCGGCGACAATTTGTGCCGTCAGGTTTTGCACAAATCGGCACAAATTGTCGCCGGCGACAATTTGTGACGCTCTTGCTGATCCCATTTTTTTTTGCCTCCTTGGCGACAATTTGTGCCATGAAAACAGAACCTAGCGGCACAAATTGTCGTCACTCACTAAATATACGTGTGTGTCTGCGTGTGAGTGTGAGTGTCTGTGTTGTCTGTACGTATGTCTGTTCGTGTGTGTATCTGTGTGTCAGTGTGTGTCACGTGTCAGTGGGTGTCTTTCTGTGTGTGTACCTGTGTGTGTGTCTGTATGTGCATGTGTGTCAGGTGTCTGTGTGTGTATATATGTGTCATATGTCTGTGTGTGTCTGTGTTTGTTCGTGTGTGTATCTTCGTGTTTGTGTGTCTGTGCATGTCTGTTTGTGTGTATTTATATGTCTGTTTGTGTCTGTGTGTCTGTATGTGTTTGTGTGTCTGTTTGCGTCTGGGTGTTTCCCTGTGTGTATGTGTGTGTCTGTGTGTTGGTAGTGGCAGTGTATGTATGTATGTGTCTGTGTATGTCTGTGTGTGTTTGTATGTGTATCTGTGCCTGTGTGTGTCTCTGTGTCAGTATGTGTATGTGTGTATGTCTCATATCAATTTCTAAGCGATCTTTTACTTTCTTCATGGTCTACAGTTTTGCAACACAATGGTAAACTGGAACTAAAACTGTCGTTTTTGGCACACTTTTTGCCATTGTAGCAAATCTACAAGCTTTATATACTATTGACACGAGATTTATGATAATCAAAGATTTCTTTTTAAAGGCCCACTGCCAAGGGTCAACTCAAGCACAGAGAGGATGTCAATTTGTTCTGGCATATATTCACGATCATGAACTGTTACAGTGCCATAAAGTACAGATTGTGGTAGGAAAACAAATGTATTTTTTTTTCTACACTGTCTTGGCTGTTTCCATTGCATTATGGGTATCATTAGTGCACCCTTTTTATGATTTTAGTCAAAAGAGGGCGTTTTCATCCTGTCGTGACAGTGGGCCTTTAAGGTTAGATCAAAATATGTGACCAAAGTCAATGTTATGACCCGCAGAATTGATTCTAAAGACTTCCTTTTTGGTAAAAAAAATAAAAAAAATCTCGTGGAAGATCCCCCTTTTTCACAATTTTTCTGACTTTGCTGCTTCATAAAATGAAAGTGCGCCATCTATAAATATATTGACGATAGGTGTGTGTCGAGGGAAGTCTGAGGATTCTAAAAATGTAAAAATCAAATTTTATTGGCTAGGAGAAGAGCACAAACAACATTTTCTCTCAGTCCCAGCTGCACGCAGTCTTTATTATTATGCTTTCGAGTGTGAATGTGAACAATGACAGCAGTCCGTCGCTTCCTCCTATACACAGAACGGTGTGAGAGCAGTGACGCATATAGCTGTGCGGTACCTCGGATTTCTCTGCGCAAAAGAGGAGCGTCTTCTGTTGTTAAGAAATTGATATGGTATGTGTCTGTCTGTTTGCTGTTTGTCTGTGTGTGAGTCTGTGTCTGTATGTGTCTGTTTGTGTCTGCATGTGTCTTTTTTGTGTCTGCATGCGTCGGTTTGTATGTATGTATGTATGTACCGTATGTATGTATGTATATGTCTGAATGTGTCTATGTGTTTGTCTGTGTGTGCCTATATGTGCCTGTGTATGTCTGTGTGTGTTTGTATGTTTCTCTGTGTCTGTGTGTCTGTATGTGTATGTCTCTGTCTGTCTGTATGTGTATCTGTATGTGTGTGTTTGTGTCTGTATGTGTCTGTATGTGTCTGTTTGTGTCTGTTTGTGTCTGCATGTGTCTGTTTTTGTGTCTGCTTGTGTCTGTTTGTCTTTCTGTCTGTATGTATGTATGTGTCTGAATGTGTCTATTCGTGTATCTGTATGTGCCTGTGTGTTTGTTTGTGTGTGTCTGTATGTGTCTATGTTTGTCTGTGTGTTTGTCTGTGTGTGTCTGTGTGTGTCTTTGTGTTGGTAGTGGGCGTGGGTATATGGGTTTACGTGTAAAACGGGGAGTGTGCACATCTTTGTGTCTGTCTGTATGTGTGCATCTGTGTCTGTGTATGTGTCTGTTTGTGTCTGTGTATGTCTGTGTGTCTGTATGTGTGCCTGTGTCTGTTTGTGTGTTTGTATGTGTTTGTGTGTGTCTGTGTGTTTGTCTTTGCACATATCTGTGCGTGTATGTGTGTGTCTGTGTATCTGCGTGTTTGTATGTCTGTGTGTGTTTGTATGTGTGTGTATGGCAGTGTGTGTCTGTGTTTGTGTTTGTGTGTGAGTCGATAGTGAGTGTGGTGTGGGAAAGAGGATGTACGTGTGCATGGTGTGTATGTGTGTGACTGTGAGTGTGTGTGTCTGTGTGATATTGTGAGTGTCAGGTTGACACACAGACACTCACAAACACACAGAGATACACACAAACGTAGACTCATACAGAAACAAACAGACACACACAAAGACATACAGAAAAACACAGACACAAACATATAAATAGACACACAGACACACAAACACACAGACACACAAACAGACACACACAGACATACACAAACAGACACAAGAACATGCATAGATAAACACACAAACTCACACACTGGCACTTACAGACAGACAGATAGACAAACACAGACACATACAAACACACTAATAGACACACATACATGCATACAGGCTAACACACAGACATAAAACAGGCACATGCATACACTCACAGACACACAAACACACGGACATACACACAATCATAGACACATACAGACATAAACATACACACAAACACATAGACATAAACAGACACACAAACAGACACACACAAAGACACACATACAAACACACAGACACTAACAGATACATAGACATACAGACACAGATACACATAAACAGACACATACAGACACACACAGACAGACACAAGAACACAGTCACATAGATAAACACAGACACACACTGACATTTACAGACAGATAGACACAGACACATACGGACACACTAACAGACATGCAAACAGACTAACACACATACAGACGGTAAAACAGGCAAATGCATATACTCACAGACAGACAAACACACAGACACAGACACACAGACAGATACAACACACAGATACACACACAGACACACACTTAGATACATACAGACACACAAACAGACACACAAACACACAGACAAATAAACAGACACATATAGACACAAACAAACACACACAGACACACAGACACATGCAGACATACAGACATACAGATAAACAAATACAGACATAAACAAACACACAAACACATAGACATAACCAGACACAAACAGACGCACACACACAAAGACACACATACAAACACACAGACACTAACAGACACATAAACATACAGACACATATACACACAAACAGACACATACAGACACACACAGACACACACAAGAACACACATAGATAAACACACAAACACAGACACACACTGACATTTACAGACAGACACAAATACAGACACATACAGACACACTAACAGACACAAAGACATGCAAACAGACTAGCACACAAACACATACAGACAGAAAAACAGGCAAATGCATACACTCACAGACAGACAAACACTGAGACACAGACACATAGACAGATAAAACACACAGATACACAGACACACATACAAACACTTAGATACATACAGACACACAAACAGACACACAAACACACAGACAAACACACAGACACATACAGACACAAACAAACACACACAGACACACACATACACACAGACACATGCAGACATACACACAGATAGACACATGGAGACACATAGAAAAACACAAACACACACATACAGACACACAAACAGACAGATAAACACACAGACACATACAGACACACAAAAAGACATAAACAGACACACAATCAGACACACAACCAACAGACACACAAACAGACACATACAGACATACTTACAGACACACCTAACACACACACACAGAGGCGTCGGATCCTGGGGGGCAGGGGGGCGATCGGTACCCCCAATGAAAATAGTTCGGGGGGGGCAAACATATCGATTTCGACCCCCCCCCCCCCAATGATTTTGACAACTTGAAAAATTCATAGTATGAAATAGGGTGTTTTTGTTTTAAAAGCATTAGAAAGCACTATACAATCATTAAACTTAGCCTAAAAATACCATCAAATATACGAAATTGCCAAATTTTCGGCGCGCTCTGCGCGCAAAATTTTATATGACTTTTTTTTCCTATTTTGCCCCCCCCCCCAATCCGAAACACGGATCGACGCCCCTGCACACACACACATAACCACATACACTCACATGTGCTTTGATCATGGTTAGCGACAATTTGTGCCGTCAACTCCGGGCACAATTTGTGCCGTCAGGTTTTTCACAAATCGTCACAAATTGTCGCCGGTGACAATTTGTGACGCGGTGACAATTTGTGCCGCGACATGAAAGCTCTGATAAGATTAAACTTTAAACTTACGAGGGGAGGCTGAAAAGTTCATAGCTTGACTAAGAAGGAACTACATGCTACAGCAATAAAACTAAAAATGAATTAAATTCAACCTTTTCTGATACTAACTTCATTGATCCTTTCCAGATATTTTTTTCTCGTTTTTGTGTTAAAAATTATATTAGATTGGCAGTTGACGTATATGAAAATTGTCAGTTTTGGCACATTTTTGATGGCAAAGACTTGCCTTCCCAAACATGGGTCACCGTCTTGTACATGTTGTAGGACTTGAAATGCTGGCAGGTCTTCCCAAATGTAGTTACCACTGTTGAAAATACATTTTTTTTTAAAGTTATTGGCTAATATGTGGCAGAGAGACATGCAAGAAAGAGTCTCGAGAAGAGCCTGGAAACAGTGGCGTAGCTGTAGGATTTTTTTCAGCAGGGGGGGCACGGGGGGGGGCACCAAATCCTAGGTCAATTTTTTTTCGCGTCACGCCAGCCGCCGAAACTCGCTGAGAACGGGGGTGGCGGGGGGGGAGTCGATTTTTTTTTAAATCAAAATCCCAGAGTCCAAAATTCTTACCCGGTCACGCAGTCGCCGAAAACTCGCTGGGGGGGGGGGGGAGAACGACCTTTTTTCCCTCACAATCGCAAGGCCCCAATTTTTTTCTCCCGCGTCACTGCCAATCGCCAAAAACTCGCTCAGCGGGGGGGGGGGAGGGATTGTCAGAGAGGGTTAAAATGTCAGAGGTAAAAATGTCAGCAGGTAAAAATGTCAGAGCAGTAATTAATGTCAGCAGGTAAACAATGTCAGAGGTAAAATTCAGAGCGTTAATAATGTCAGCAGGTATAAAAATGTCAGATGGTAAAATGTCAGAGTAATAATGTCGAGCGTAAAAATGTCAGATGTAAAAATGTCAGAGTAAAAATGTCAGAACGTAATAATGTCAGAGTGTAAAAATGTCAGAACCGGTAATAATGTAGAGGCTAAAAATGTCAGAGGGGAAAAAGTCAGAAGTAATAATGTCAGAGTTAAAAGTCAGAGGTAAAAATGTCAGAGGTAATAATGTCAAGGTAAATGTCAGAGGCTAAAATGTCAGAGGTAAAAATGTCAGACGTAATAATGTCAGAGGTAAAATATCAGAGGCTAATAATGTCAGAGGTAAAAATGTCAGAAAGATACCCTTTTTAAGTAAGCCTTTGTAGAATTGGTCTGTCCCTGTTCATCCTGATTTTTGGCGACTTGATAACCCTTTTTTCACTACACCGCGCACATACATGGCTTAGGAATTTTCTCAGGATATGGGTGTGCGGCTCGAATCATTTGTTTTGACCGGCCGTAGAAGATATTTTTCCCGACTGCCCCTCCCCCCACTGTCACCAATTTAGACAGTCCCAAAAGTCTTTTTTTTGGGGGCTGGGGCGGGTTTTGCGCCTTTTCAGAGTCTCTTTGGCGTAGATTGTTGAAACCTTTCTTTTTCAAATACACTTACGCGTTTTTGTGTACAAGCAGGTTGTTCAATCTTGTAATAACCATTGACCCTGCTCGGGGCCCCTTGTCCCCATTGACCACATACCGCATCGCTGCAACCGACTAACATGCTAGTCTAGCATACGAATTTCTTTTAAAAAAAGGTACTATATACTCCGCATACATACATTACGATGCACAATCACACACAGGCACTAGTCAGGACTCAATGCACAGCGGCACGAAAATATTACGAGTCCATTCAGGAAAATCGTGGCCCAGGATTGGCACTATCCAATGGTTGTCAGTACCTTCTTTTCTAACGAACCACAGTACCTGCCGTGTATAGCATTCGTAGAAACACACACACACACACACACACACACACACACACACACACACACCATCACACACACACACACACACACACACACACACACACACACACACACACACCACACACAACACACACACACACACACACACACACACACACACAACACCAACACACACACACACATACAACACACACACACACAACACACACACACACACACACACAACACACACACACACACACATACGTTTGGTAGTTCCTTTTCACAATATTAACATATTTTAAGGCAGCATATTGTCATCTTTACACGTTACGGGAGGTTTTCATAAAGTAGCGGTGATTTACTTTCTCGGCGGGAGGAACGGCGGGTGGAACGGCGTGTGAAAACGGCTGGCGGATCATCTCCCGCTATGGGGCGATACTCCCACAAATGCGACGAGGTTGATACTTACACTGTACAATTAAAGGCTCCCATACACGAATCAAGTTTTCCGTACAATTAAATTGACTGTCAATTAATTGATATCAATTAATGATCATCAATTAATTGACGAAAAAGTGATTGTTGTATGCGGGCATTAACCATCTCACAGATCTTTGGTGACTGGCACAAACTTTTCGAACAAAGAATCTCATCCTATGCTCTTACTGAAAAGAAACAATTTAATTAACTTTGTGGAACATCTCTACAATTATGGCCATAGCGCCTGCGCATTAAAGCCAGAATTATGAAAACTAGCTCTTGTGATTTCTCTTACAAGTCTCGGGGAACACCCAGACCCCTGGTCACTGCACGCTGTATGCGATCCTTTCTCACCGTTATACAACATCATAAGCGGTAAACCGCTCCATACCACATTCCACAGAAGTGCGCGCTTACAGTCTGACAGTCAGCTGCCCTTGTCTTGTTCGTAATGGTCAGGGCTGCATGCAAAATTTGTGGGGGGGGGGGGGGGGCTCCGCCCAAAATTTTTTCACAGTAATGAAAATAACGTGATTTACCGCTTTTTTAAAAACTAAAAAAAAAAAAAATCGCCTCCCTATTGTTGTTAATTGAATGGTATTTTTATCATTTTTATCTGCCAAAAAAAAAGGTTTTGGTTTGTCGTCAGCCCACTGCCCTTTCCCCCCCGCCCCCACCACCCCCCCGGTTTTGGATGCTGCTTTTACTTGTAATGTGGCTAGTAAATTTTGGCGGGGACAGGCAAAATTTCCCCGAGGGGTTTTTTCGCCCCTCGCTAAGATTTACCCTGGCCGCCCCCACTACGCATGAATCTATTTTTGCGGAATCGATTTCCGATGTCATGTGTGCTACAAAGTTCGGTGTAGCTACATGTTAAAGAATAATGGAAGCGTATTAAAGTCTAAATAAAGAAGGGTATTCTTTGACGGTAATATGAACACGTTTGAAGAAAAGTACATACGCGATACGCAGGGGGTTTGGGCGTGTTCATACACCCCCCCTTTTCCCCGATCACCCCTTTCATTGAATCACCCCCTTTTTTCGCCTCAAAAGGGGCATGTTTGAAAACTGTGAAATCACCATGAAAACATCGAAAGAAATGTTGATTTCTATTTTGGAGCTTGGATTTGGAGAAAACAAAATTCGTCACTCCCCTCCTTCCCCTCCCCGAGCGAGTATTTCGCGCGGCTGGTACTCCGTGACCGCGATAGAATTTGGTACCTGCGGATTTTGGGCACGGAGAAAAATTATTTTGGTGACTAACCCCCCCCCCCTCTTCCTGAGCGAGCTTTCGGCGGCTGGGCGTAACCAGGGAAAAAATTTGACCTGGGATTTTCCGAGAACTTTTTTTTTGCGTCACTATACCCCACCCCCCCCCCCAGCGAGTTTCGGTTCGGCTGGCGTCGACCGAGAATAAATAAACATGGGATTTAGCGCGGATGACCCCCCCCTTGGCAAAACCTGCTACACCTATGGCGGAAAAGTTTAATACAATTTCTTGAGTGTGTCAAAGAACAGAAGGTATCCGTTGCAAAGACTGTTGTGTTTATGTGTCGTGTACTCCTACATAAACTCTAGCGGGTACAGAAAAACGACTATAGTTTATGACGATTCATTCCTTTTTACTTGTGAGTTGTTGGATACCCAAAAAACAAAAGGAGGCAACAAAATTGTGTGTGTCTTACAAGTCATGTATTGAGTTTCTCTAGTTTTATTAAAACTGATATTTTACCTCTGACATTATACTCCTAATTTATTACCGCTGACATTTTTACTCTGACATTATTACCTTGACATTATTACCTCTGACATCTTTACCTCTGACATTTTTACCTCCTGACATTCATTCTACCTCTGACATTATTACCTCTGACACATTTTTACCCTCTGACATTTTACCTCTGACATTATACCTTGACATTTTTATCTCTTCTAGACATTTTACCTTCTGACATTATTTACCTCTGACATTTTTACCTCTGACCATTTTTACCTCTGACATTATTACCTCTGACATTTTTTACTCTGACATTTTTCACCTGATATTTTTACCTCTGACATTGATTACCTCTAATTTTTTACCTCTGACATTTTTACCTCTGCTATTGATACTCTGACATTTTTACTCTGCATTTTTACCTCTGACATATTACCTCTGACATTTTACCTCTGACATTTTTTACCTCTGACATTATTACCCTCTGACATTTTTACCTCGTGACAATTTACCTCTGACATTCATTACCTCTGACATTATTACCTCTGACATTTTTACTCTACTTTTACCTCTGACATTTGTTACCTCTGACCATTCTTTACCACCGAGCGCGGGGATACGTAGCTGAAGTAACAATTTTTTCTCCAAATTCCCAGTTCCAAAATTGTTCTAATTTTCTCCAAAAAATCCCGCTGCGTCGAAAATTTTTCACGGTCATATTTTTGTGAGGTGCGGGGGCATCGGGGGGGGGGCACACGAAGTTTGTGGGCGGCACGCTGCCCCCCAGGCCCCCCCCCCCCCTGCTAGCCTACGCCCCCTGCCTGGAAAGAGCCTAGCGAAAATGACCACTGTCCAGGATAGTGCAAGTCTCTGCATTTAAAATCTGCTCAAAATGACCATTTTCAGAAACCTTTACTGCAATGTAAACGTAGGCCTATCTTTGAAAAGACAAACAAGAAAAGATATCTGAACAGTTAACAATGCAGTTCAGATATAGAAGGTTAATTAAATGCCATGCACTAGTGCCTCCTACTCAAAGTATATTGCAAACATATAACGCATGCCATTTTGAGTTGAAGGGCCTTTCTATATTTACGTCTAATGAAGCTTATACTAAAAATAACAAATTAATTGACAAAAAAAAAAGGAAAAAAAAATCAAAGAACAATTTCCTTTCTCCTTTCCTTCTCGCAAGCGCGGAGAGATTATCAATGCAGACGCACCACGGCAGCAGCGGCTAGAACATAAAATTCAACATTTCTTTTTCGCACTTCCCTATAGGGGTGAGAGTTATTCACACTAGCATCGTAATGCGGTCAGTATTTCCCGATGAAATGGGTTTTGACGCTTGAAAAAGGACCTTGTTAACAATAAAAAAAATGCAACTGTGTTCCTCTGACGACGGTCTCAGAAAGAAGACAACACCCCGCGAAGACGAAATGCCTCCTATCTCATAGGCAGTGGTTAGAAGGATACTCCCCGGCCATAAAGGATCTTCAAGTATTATTTCTACATTCTTTCTCAATTCTAATAGGCGACTTTATTATTTGCAAAAACCATATCTAGTTAGAATTCAGCTGTCATTGCGACTTATTTCAGCTACATTAGATATAATGAGTGAAGAAAAGGCCATCATCTTTATTAGTATAGCACTTATCTTCAATTACTAACTGGCTCTTATGAAGATAGGATGGCGCTTTCTTCTTCGCCTGGCTGTGGTCCTCTTTTGAGACGCTTGCAGCAAGAACATATTTGACATTTTTTGTTTGCGGAAGTTTTTCCACAAGCCATCAAAAACCATTTCACGGAAAATATTGAAACTAATGACGCGATGCTAGTATGAATTAACACTCCACCCCTATAGGGAGGCCGAAAAAATGGATTAAATTTATGTTTCAGCCCCTCTGCCCGCGCATGGTTGCGCCTGCCATTTTTGATAATCTCTCCTCCTTGGAGAAAAAATGAGAAAGAATATCCATTGATTTCTTTTTCAAATAATTTGCTTATTTTCAAATAATAACACTTCATACAGACATGCATTATAGAACAGACCCCTTCAACTCTAAATGCATGCGTATGTTACAATACTATTTGAGTATATGACGGTCCAGGACGAGTTGAAAACCAATGAAAGATATGCGGAAAAGTTGCAGTAAAATCCGTCTATAACGCGTAATTTCCTTTCTTATCTTTTTCATTACCTATTCACTCTGTATCAAAAATTATTGTAAGGCAAAACCGTGACGAATGACAGCGCATTGAGTCGAATGGCGGAAATTTTAGCAATCAGTTTGTCGCAAAACTCACTTGGGTGTGCTCAGCGCGCCGGAACACTTTTATTTTTGAGGGGCAAAAACCTGATGTGCGGCACATTAATGTGACAGTAGTATATGAGTTCTCGGCAGATGGAGCCGAAGCGACCAAGCGCGAGCAGGGGAGGGTGTGGGCATGCGCGGTTTTAGAGCAGAATTTCGGCGGTCTATTAGAGGCTTGACTGGGCGGAACATTAGCGATGGGAGCGTAGCGACGAAACGGGGAGGGTGTGGAAGGGACGACAATACCCCCTCATGCACCGGTCAGGAACTTTTGAACAATACACATAGAAAGACGCGATTCTAGGCATACAAATATATATTTTAAAGTAACACTTCTGAACAATTATTGGGATATCACTGTAGTCAGTGTTTTTAAGATGTTAGAGGAAGCAGCCTATGTGAAAAAAACTGTAATGTCTTTTAGGGTAAGTCACTACCTTCAGAGGAGAACGAAGCCGACCTGGGGGTGTGAAGGGTACCACCTTCCCGGACCCCCTCCCACGATTGGACTTTTGAAAATACGTAGAAAAGACGTGATTCTTAGCATGGTAAATACGGTATATTTTACAAAGATAATTGGGGATTGTGTAGTCAGGTTTTCAAAAAGACGTACAGGAAGTATGTGACAAACTGTATTTTAGTAGTCATACTAGGGTGGTATCCCTCCCACAGGAACTTTTTGAAAATACGCATAGCAAAGACGATTATTCTAGGCACAGTAAATACATATTTTCACAGGAGATTGGGTAGACATATACTTGCCAGAGAGCGAATCAACCGAGCGGGGGAGGGTGTGGGAGGGGATGAGATACCCCCTCCCACGGCAGGAAATTTTTTAAAATAGACATAGAAAATTAAGACGTGATTCTAGGCATGATAAACAATTTTTTTTTTATATATAAATATAGGGACTTTTCGTAAAAAATAGAGTACAGCAGTCGCATTTATAAAGCATTTAAAAACAAATTTCTACGGAATACAACATATAACTTATGAAAACTACTCATTTTACTAAGTACGAGCAAAGCGAGCGAGCGCTTCACAATGTGATTTTCACGTCTGATCAATTGATTTTTGTATTACACTATATTTAAATAATAGGAATCACATTCATGCAATATCCTTTCAGAAACATTTATTTATACACATTTAATGCGCGAACGACCCGAGCGAGAGCCCAGAATCATCGTAATTTTTCATGAACGTATACGTATACATAATTATGTCACAAGTAATGTGCGCTTATCAGCCAACATGTATTATTCTTCGAGCAATAGAGATACCATTTGCATTATAGTGAGCCACATCCACTTTGCCATAATTCGGTTTTAAGTCTGAAATATATTCATTAAAAGCTTAAACGTGACCGCACTGTTCGAGCAATGGAAAATATTCTTATATTGCTAGAAAACTTATAATAGAAGAGAGGGGAAAATCAAAAGGTTTACTAACGGTATGTTTCACGGGGCACACTCGTCGAAGGACGAGAGGCACCATAATACACTAAATTTACTTAGAAGTGTAAGTGCCCCGTTAGGGGAGAAAATTTTGCATTTTTCAGTTATGAAATTGACAATTTTTTATACAAGAAAGTTGCCTTTATTGCTCATTTTGGTCTTTAATACTGT
>JZLH01S0059993.1:4757-20253 GCA_001188425.1 Eucidaris tribuloides | reverse complement strand
CTGCGCTTTGCACGCAAACATACATAATTCTAAAATTTTCGGCGCGCTTCGCGCGCAAACTTACATAATTCGAAAATTTTCGGCGCGCTTCGCGCGCAAACATGCATTTTTTATTTTCTCCCATCAGCATTCGTTCAAAAAAAACTTTACCAAAAAGCTAGATCCGCCCCTGTGTATTAATTATTCACTATTATCGTAAATCATTTAACTGTTATCATTACACAATATGTCGGTACGTCGGGAGTTTGTCGGTACATTCGGGTGCCTTGCCCCCCCAATGGCAAAAAGCTGGCTACGCTACTGGGTCTTAATACTTTGTTGAATCCTTTTTTTCAGTGGGTTATTTATGCTAGAAATGTATTCAAAACTTGTTCTACTTCATACTAGAAGGGACTGACTGCTATACAGAGTTTACATCAATAAAGCCTTTTGCCAGACATTCAAATCACGTCAAACATTTTTGGATATTAAACCACACAGTCAGTGGATGTTTGTTTGTTATCGTACCAAGGATTTTAGGGGTTTTTTTTAGTTAAATACCGACGATATAACTAAACAAAGCCCTGTGTAATGGCTATGATTGACTTTCGTTTAGTGCATTTTTTTCAAATTCTGTTCAATTACTGATATTAAAATTGCACCAACATGTCCTTTACAAATGCCTAAGGGTACAGATTATAATTTGTTGTGCTGCTTTGGGTGCAAAAGTTGTAGTTTGTAACTAGATATAGCGCGATAAAAGAAATTACTTATAACAGATTTCCAGCCTTTAACACAAAATACCGTGAACTGCACTTAAAATTCATTATCTGAAAATAAAATTTCCAGTCAGTGACTGGATGCCCACCCAACAGGTTGACCTACGGTGCGCCACGAACGGGGAGTTGTCACGTTTTGGGTATATGATAGAAGTCCTTTCCTTTCCTAAGTGTTGGGTCGACACTTCCCTTTGTACCTAATAGTTAATCATGAATTGTCACCCTTCCCTGATTTACTGGCAGTTAAAAAAAGTGTCAACGCTACACTTCGTAGTAATTAGATGACCTCTTTTTACAAAATTACTCAAAATATGATAATTCGCTCTGCATTGAAGACGTGATTCAACGTGGTAAGCCAGTAGTAGTAGAAGTAGTAGTATAAGAAAGTGGTGAGTAGAAGTAGTAATAGTACTAGCAGTAGATGTGATGGTGGTGGTGGTGATGGTGGTAGTAGTAAAAGTAGCAGCAGCAGAAGTAGGAGGAGGAGTATAAATAGGAATAGGAATAGTAGGAGTAGTAAGAAAAGGAGTAAAGGTGGAAATAGTAGAAGTAGTAGTGGGATTAGTAGTGGGAGTAAGTAAAAGTAACAATAATGATAATGTTGTAGATATTTATAACGTGCAAACATCCATCCACAGGATGCGCAAGGTGCTCACACTTAGGTTTCTTTCATCAGATGTGTCTTCAGGTCATTTTTAAATTCGTCAACAAACTCAGACATCTGAATTGATTTGAGCAGTCCATTTCACAGACGAGGAGCTGTTGATACAAATGTTCTATCACCTCATGATCGATTAGATTCGGGGACAAGCAAGAAAATGTAACTGGACGAACGCAGGCCAGAACGAAATGTGTAGACATGTAGATATGTACTGTCTGATAAATGTATCCTTGGAGAAAGTAAAATCACTACATCATATTAACTGAACTAATTTACATGTAACCATTTGTATACTATGGTTTACTCTTTTAGGCCACATTAAAATTTCTTCCTTATCTTTTTTAGGATGCCAGTGTCATTAACTCTGTGGCGTGTGAGAATTGGAAGATTTGTTTACCGAGGAAGACGGGATGCAGCTTACAGCTTGTGGCGGTGGTGTGGAAGAAAACAGACAGGAAGTTATCTCGGTACACCATCTCAGACCACGAAGAGTAAGGGGACTTGTGGGAAAAGTGAAGGATCAGGTCGGAATGAAAAAGTGAATGCATCACCATGTCAGACGGACCGAAAGACAACTTCGGATAGTGGCAATATGATATACCATTGTAGAATAAATGCACATTATAAAATGTCATTATTATTAGTATTGTTATTGTTCTTATTACATTCCCGTCCCGATGTCCTGTCCTCATCAACAACTACAAGGAACCAGAATTATTTACTATCCAGAACAGACCAACAGAAAACCAAAGATGATGACGGAACTACGCACCATTTCAAGCCGAACAAACATCCAAGCTATGATGATCCTATACCAATAGCTGCAGACCCGGATACTTCATCATGCAGCCAAAAGACGACCATACATGTAGATATTGATAGCACAACACACGACTCGAAGACAAACACACTGCCCTGCCCTAATGTTCTGCCATCAATAATCAGAGAGGATTGGGATGAATCACTCTTGAGAACAGTCAAAGGTAAAAATTCTGCTGATTCCATATCACAGGTAAACATGCATGATGATAATTCCTTTCAGGCAGAGCCTTTTGAGTGGCAACAAAGAACAAAGAACAGAGCATTGACACATGAGATAGACCAACATACAACCTTGGGCGAAAGCAACTTCAATCTTCATCCCGATGCTGGAATAAACCCATTTTCTGTTCTTTCGCTGGTAACAAGCACCGACAGGTCAGAGCAGTGCTTTCATACATTAAGTGGCATACATCAACAGAAACTCCCAAACGGAAGGGATACTACTGAAACAGCAGGCATCTCATCTGTTATGTCATCATCAAGAGCAACTGCTAACTCATCTTGTGAAGTATCATTCACCACTTCATTCTGCACTACTGACTCTATTACTACTCCTTGTTACCATCTCATCCATGATAAGGACATCTCCAGTCCCAATATTTCCAGTTATCAATTGCTCTTGAGAGATGGAGATGTTGAAACGAATCCTGGCCCCAAAAGAAAGTAAGTCGATTTTATGAAATTGAAACCTGAACAATGTCGACTTTTTGATGATACGATTTTGAGGGTAGAAATATTCCATTTTCAGTATTGTAACTGGAGACTTAGAATTAGACTACCAATGCAATTACCGGACAGTGATAACTACTGCTTGAATCGAGGAAACACGGAAATCAATTCCATAGATTATTCCATAGACGTAGCATCACGTTATCAAAATAGTAAAGATGATGGCAAGTCCTATAATGGAGAAGCTATTTCTCAGATGACACTTTTAACTAAACAATATGGAGTACAAAGCGCATGTTCAGAAGTGACTATGAATATTGCGTTCAATTATCTAATATTAAATTTCATCAATTAATTACTGGCCAATGTAAACACGAATGATGCGTATTTATTTTTTTAATTGTATTATTAATGGGGTTTTCATGCTGAGGATTTTTTTGTTTTACTGATTATTGATAATGTGACAGTACAAGAAATTGATTAATGTTCTTGTAGGGAAGAAACATAAAAATTCGTGAGTACGTATGTTTAAAATGAAATAAAAGGTTTAAATTTTGACCATGTTTGTCTCATATGACCTTGTTTGTCTCAATGTGAACTTGAACTAAAAATATTCTTTTAATGTAAAGTTCACAAATAATGTAAACGTTATACTTCATGTATTCTATTACTTCAGTTTCATTTATTTTTCTGTGTCGTAGAGTTTCAGACGTCAATATGGAAACTGGACCTCCACCTAAAAGGCAGTAAGTTGAGTGGAAATAATCCTTTAAATGATATAATTATTATAATTATTATTATTACTACTACTACTACTACTATTATTATTATCATTATTATTCTTCTTCTTCTTCTTCTTCTTCTTATTATTATTATAATTATTGTTGTTATTATTGTTATATAGTTACTCTTGCTGGTATCATCATTATTTTAATAATAATAATAATATACTTAGAACAAAAATGCTCCTAAATGCCATCTTACTGGACAATGTAAAGGAAGAAATATCCCGCCCACCCCCCCTTTTTTTTTTTTACAAATCTTGGGCTGACTCTGTCATCGAAAAAGTGTCCCTTTACCGGAGATTTAGGGAACGTGCATGTGGTACTACCGTTCCCCGAGTGGAGGGGGAGGGGTTGGGTAGATCTTCGGAGAAGCTGATGTCTGTTTTATTTAGGTGTTTTCTTTTCGAGCTTATGTTTTTATGTGAACGTCACCATTGTTGGGAAGATGCGTGTTTTGAGTTTGCGTTGTTAGTAATCGCATGTTCCTTTTCCATCAGGGCTTTAAAGTGTATTTCTTCTGCGAACAAAAAATGACATTGGGCCGTATGCATAAAAAATAGTAATTGCTTTTTCTAGCCTTTTGCTTGAATCCATATGCATAAAGATTACATTTTGAAACAAAGGTTGTTCTTGACAACCTGATAGTTTGCCCAAGGTTTGCAGGTTTGTCTGGTATGACAAAAACAAGAATATGCAAATTGATTGCAACCATCATGCACTCCAGAAATATCAGTAGAATCGTTCCGCGATGGTCACATAAAGAAACATCCATAAATTTGTATACATTAGTGAAGTTATCTTTCGTAACTTCCATGACAGGAAATGCTTCTCCTCTCACGCGTAATATTTTAATACATTGTTCGAAACCCGCCTTTGTGCTCCCATGAAAGTAATTGACCATAAAAGACACTTGCCAACGTCCTTCAAGCCAAAGATGGATTTCAAGCGATTGCTTTTTTTCGTATGCATAACATTTTGCTTGTGTTCAAACCGTTTTCTTGCCAATTTGTCAGCAATTCCTACAAGATCTCCACAACCATACTATAGCAACGTCACGGCGGTGCGAACAACAGCAAAAGGTCAGATCCGCACGAGTTGAATACGTATGGGAAGAAGCCTCCTATCTTCACAACTCGCGGTCAACGTACAAAAATACATTTTGAAAGACGCAACGTACCTCTAGGATTGAGTTAAATCTTTAACCCCCTTCCTGAAATATTTTCCCCCAATTTTTTCTTTATATAGCAGAAAAAGTATTTCTTGATTTATTCCCTTTTTGTGCAGCTTTGGTTTGGTCTAAATGCGGGCATGGGCATGTTTTAAACTCGAATGTCATAATTAAGCAAAAGCGCTCAAGCTGGTATTGAGGAGCTTGAAAAAATCCAGGCAAATTCTTGTCAGAACAAGGAAAAGGTTCTTTTCATACATACGTTTTTAAGCAATTTCTTTCACCTGTTGTATGAATTTCATTTTGCTTGACAACCAATTGCTGGTGCTTGAAGCAATTCCTTACAAGTAATTACTACTTTTTATGCATACGGCCCAATGTCCTAGATACTTGCCCTGCCAGTCCAGCTGTATGGATGCGTACAATATTCATGTAGGATATCAGGCTTTAAACTTTGACACCGTCTATATTTGATACGTTTGCACACAAACCTATTTTACAAAATCCCGGACCTTGGATGGAGCAACACTACAATTAGTATAATTATGCAAATTTTCATTCCATTAAGTGTTGTATTCAGTCGTAAAAATGATAAGAGCGCGACAAAAAGGGGAGGCTCATCTCCAAATCAACGGCTGGGAACTCACACACGAAGCTTACACTGTTTTCTTTCTTTTTTCAGAGATTACGTTTTGTCCAACTTGCTTGATGACCAACAGACACAACGACCCCCAAACCTGCCATGTGATTCTGATATGCTATCAACATCACAATATCGTAACCTTACAACTGAATACCAAAATGTCCATCAAGGGTACAGCCAGGCTTCACAACAATCATTTAGTGAGTTGATTGCCTCCGAATCGAATCTAGTTCCAATCAGGTCACATGAATCAGATTTGCCAACAACATCACGTTATCGCCATGAAACAACTGGAATAAAACATGGGCAGCAAACTTCTATGCAACAATCACAACCGTCAGGTAGCCAATCGACTGCCGCTGAAGCAGGTGTGGCTTCACTCCCACCAGATGATTCAGATCTACCACCGACAATACGCTATTTTAATCCTGAAACTCAACTCCAACTTGGCTATCGAGGTCCCAACAACCACTCACAACAACCATTTAGCCAGTTTACTACCATTGGACCAAGTCTAGCTCCACTCCAGCAACATGATGCAAATCTAGTGACAACTCAATTTCAACATGGCCAGCTAGGTTTCAGACAGCACTTGCAACAATCATTTAACCAGATGACTGCCACTGAATCAGATGATTCAGATCTACCAACGACAATACGTTATTTTAATCCTGAAACTCAACTCCAGCTTGGCTATCGAGGTCCCAGCAACCACTTAGAACAATCATTTAACCAGTTGACCGCAAGTGACTCAAATCTAGCCACAATCCAGCAACATGATTCAGATCAACCATCAACATCATACTTTTGCCATGAAACAACTCAATATGGCCGTCAATTTCTCAGTAACCACACACAACAACCATTTACCCAGTTTACTACCATTGGACCAAGTCTAGCTCCACTCCAGCAACATGATGCAAATCTAGTGACAACTCAATTTCAACATGGCCAGCAAAGTTCCAGCCACCATTCGGAACAACCATTTAGCCAGTTGACTGTCACCGAATCTGGTTTGGCTCCACTCCTACCACGTGATTCAGATTATTCACATTTACTGACTAAATCACATTTTCACTCTGAAGCAACCCAATTTCACCGTGGCCAGCAAGGTTACAGCAAGTACTCTGAACAATCAGTTAGACAATTGACTACCATTGAATCAAGACAGTATCCAATCCAATCACATGACACCCAGGTACCGTCAACATTACCTTGTCCCCATCCTTCGTCTCCATTTCAACGCAGCCTGCAAGGATCCGGTCAGCGCTCACAGTCAGTTAGCCAATTGACCGCCAGTGGATTGAGTCTTGCTCCAATTCAGCAACACGATTTAGATCCACAAACAACAGCACGCTATCGCCATGACGGAAGTCACTTTCAACATGACCAACAAAGTCCAAGTCAGCACCCACTTCAATCTTTTAGAACATTGCCTGTAACTGACTTGAATCCAGCCACTATTCACCAACACGATTTAGATCTACAAACAACATCACGCTATCGCAATGAAACAACACAATTCCATTATGGGCAGCAAGGCTTCAGCAACCACTCACAACAATTAACTATCCAGTCGTCTGCCACTGAAGCAAGCGTGTATCAGACGAATGCAGGTAGGTATATCGTATTGATAGGTCGGTCTAGAATCATTTCCCTGTACTGAACAATAACCACAGTTTAAGAAGGTAGACATAATTGCTTGGGGTGGGTCATATATCAATATAAAGAAAAACGCTAAGAAAACAAAGGTATGAATTAAAAATATTATATGTTTGTACCTCATAAATTGAGCTGGAAATGCTCTTGCGAAATTGTGGCGGTCTGGGGGTACACGACGGAAAAAAAAATAGCGACAGATTGAATAAATTGATTTATATATAGAATAAACCACTTGACGTAAGCGTCACCGGGGAATCAAATTCTGTATGCTTCGCAATAATTAAATCACAACTAGCACGGGAGTGTGGGGCCAAACACATTGACTGCGATGCAGTGCAATATAAACATGTATATATATATATATGTATATATATTTTTTTTCAGTGACAGGCACACAACCATATCAAATTCAGCTAAATGATATATCATCACAGTTACGTCATTCACATCCAACTTCCCAATTCCAACATGGCGAACAATGTACCAGTCACGTCTCACAAGAAAGATTTCATCAGGCGGAAGGCGTTGGATCCAATTTGGATTTAGTTAATGTACATAGGAGTCAGCCGCCTTCTACATCGTATCGATCACATTATACAGCTCAATCAGAACAGGCACCTCAGTGTTCACGTCAATGCTCTCAAGATTCAGCAAATGAGTCGTCTGGCAGTGAATCACGAGTGGGTCAGACTGATAGTACTTTTCAAGCCGGGCGATCATCAGTAGGTGAGGAAATTACTTCTTAGACTGATTCAAATGCTTGGTTTTTCACCCCTTACCTCTTTACACGCTGAATTTATTTTGAGGGGATAATAATGCCATTTTTTTTACATTTTCTTTGAATTTCGCTTTCCTTTTTGTGGTAATGAAAATAGTTATTTTTCTACCGATCTTACTTAAGCAAACTAGCTATATTTTAGTGTATCCAGTGAAAAAGTGAAGAAAAAACATAATTATTACGATTGTTCAATTTAATGTACGAATGTGCACAGGAGACGCTTTTGCATGCTAAAGGTAAAAGCCCAAGCATAGTTTTGGTCGATCAGACAACATTTTTTGTCAATCTTTCACAAAGCATTCTGTTATCACCGCAGACATCAGAAAACAATATAAAACCTACTAGAAATTGTTTATAGTGACAAATTACGATGTTTAAATTTAAGGAGAGCATAGCGGTATATACATTACCTATGGGAAATCTCGGGGAAATCTGAAGATGTGCGGTGTTCCCCGACTGTAATTTTTCAAGGGGTAAATCAATCAACTCAGTTGGCGAAGATACAACATTACAAATTTTCCCCGACAGATCGTTAGGATGAAGTAGCGGCTAAGCACATTCAGTCAACCCAAGTAGGTCCATGGTCAACCAGTCTAAGAAGCTGCTCAGCACCTAGCTAGTCGCAGAATGTGGGTATAGCTATATGTATGAACAGTACAGTACACGGATGTACACGAACACTATCGCGAATCTAATAGTGGTTTGGACTTATGAGAAACAAAACAGAGAGTCAAAGAGTATTTTTTTGGGGGGGGGGGTCATGAATGTATCTATGTTGGCAGCCTTATGAAAAAGCTATGCTTACGGTTATATGAAAGAAAGGGCCTTGATATTAATTTGTCTTACAGAACAATAATTCAAAAAATACCTTCTACAGAGCAACGTCTGAATCTAAAGCAGTAGCATTAAAGCAACTAACAGAGGTAAATTGTATCGCTTGTGTTTGTTATTCGTTAATTTTACGCCCCGGCTGCCTTTACATCAATTTCTTAGTGAATGCAATACATTTTGTCCAACTCAGTTCAGCGTGTAGAAACTACTATTTAATAACGTACGGGCGTCACTAGACCATTTCAATGGGGGTGCAAGGAAACGACGAAAAACATTTTTACCTGCCCCCCTAAAAAAAACAATCCTGCGAAAGAGCATCCGACTAGCGATGGGAAGGGGTGGTTGCCTTGGGCCGACAACAATGAGAAACATTTCTGCCCCCCATGCAATGTAGTGACGCCCCCGATTAAGTGATCAGACATCAGCAATGTGCGCAATGTGTTCATGCTGAAAATAGCAGGTGTGCTGAGACCCTAGTTTAACCAGACGATAGATTATAGATTCAAGTACTCACACAAACGTTATACATGCGTCAAATAGCATAACAGGTGAACTACTAAACTTTGAAATGCATATGAGTGTAAATCCAGCTCAATATTCAGCTGAAGTTTCCTACTTTTAAGGAGTAAACCAAAATCAAGGACTATTTCTTGAAGAGGGGACACCTACAAAGTGCAAAAAATATCACACTATCTAAACATTGGAATATACCCTTTACTATGATTACATTTTAGGACAATTAAGCCTTAAAGGCCTCCGCACACTGCACGACTTTTGTCGCACGACTCAGAATTATGACGTAATTGACGTCATCATCATGAATCCAGAAAAATCGTAAGCAAGTCGTACGACTAATCGTAGGAATTCGGCATGCCAAAAACCTATGACTGGTCGTTGCGATTTCGTTTCGACTGAGCTAATTCAGCCAATCACGAGACAGTATTTGATGTACATGAACATGAAGAAGCTCGAGCTCGCGCACGAAAATGGCAAAATTTTGAGTAATTTTGTTTAATAATTGTGTGATATGGTGTTTCTGAACATAGCTAGAGTGACTAGAGGAAAATACTGGACTTCACGGACGTTATGGTCAAACTTTCTGGTAAGAAACTAAAATTGAAACACTTAAAGAAGTGTTTTCGCGTGATAGCCTACTGTGTGCGGTGGGTTGTTTGCCACCGGTACCATGCAGTAACGGTAGGCCACGCGGAAGCCAGGCCGATGTTAACGGCATGCATCGCCTGGCGCACCGGGCTAGCGCACGATTGGGCACCTGCCTAAGCTGGTACGGATCAGGTCGATCAGGCAATTGAAAAAAAAAACCTCAAAATGGTTCAAAATCACAATAGACTAACCTAGCCAACCTTACATGTAATTTCATTATATTGGATTAATCACTTAATATATATTTGTCAATTCTATCCTCTTCAAATTTTGGCACCAAACGAACATTCTTCGCCACATCAAATGTGGATTTGTTTTTTCTGTCTACGTGTACCTTGAGTTAATTCAAGTTCACGCAATAAAAATGGTAATTGCTTTTTCTAGCCTTTTCCTTGAATCCACATGCATAAAAAATTAGGAATTGCTTGCAAGCACAGATTCTTGCCTGCCTGCAAAAACATTTTGAAACAAAGGTTGTTCTTGACAACCTGATACTTTGCCCGAGGTTTGCAGGATTGTCTGGCATGACAAAAACAAGAATATGCAAATTGATTCCAACCATCATACACTCCAGAAATATCAGTAGAATCGTTCCTCGATGGTCACATAGAGAAACATCCATAAATTTGTATACATTAGTGAGGTTATCTTTTGTAACTCACACGACAGGAAATGCTTCTCCTCTCACGCGTAATATTTTAATACATTATACGAAACCCGCCTTTGTGCTCCCATGAAAGTAATGGACCGTATAAAAAAAAACACTTCCCTGATAGCAGACATGGTCGTAATGACGTCGTAATTACGTCTTAAACTAGTTAATACTGGTCATAGTCGTATATACGACGTCTTTATGACGTCATTTTGGCCACTTTCAACGACAAGTTTATTGCGCATTTATATATGACCAGATTATGACTTGATTATGACGTCATTTTATGACCAATTTACGACGAGCAAATTTACAATCTTATATGACCAGATTATGGCGTGGTTATGACGTCATTTATTGACCAATCTCAGGGGCGTAGGCTGGTTTAGGGCACGGGGAGTGCAACATCTTGGGAGCGTGGACTAAATGAATAGGGGAGGTGCAATTAAAGGAGGCTGAACTAAAGTTGAGTAAATCGCGTTGAAGCAGAAAAAAGTGGGCAAATTAGTTTTTCTTGCCAGGGGCGGAACTCCTATGGCTCTGCGGGGGGGGGGGTGCACGTGCACCCAGTGCACCCCCCCCAGCCTACGCCCTTGAATCTACGACGGGTAAATCTCCCGAATATGGTTAATAAATTTTCCTGAAAATAGAGATGAGTGGCTGCAATAACTTCAACAGCCTAGCCTAATAGGCCTTTGCCTTTGCTATACAATGCGCGAAGCACAAACGAATTTTCTCAATCTAGCCTAAATAGGTCATGGAGCTAGAACAGACAATTTGGATAGGCCATGAAGTGAAATAAAACATAGCAGGTATTTTAATTACCCCCTTTTTTAAAAATTTGATGGCTTAAAATAGTTTAGATTGCCTTTCGTTTCAAAATTTTATCATGCGAGCGCTGGAGCAGATTTTTTTCTTCTATCTGATGTTGTCTTTAAGGACAAGTCCACCCCAACAAAAAGCTGATTTGAATAGAAAGAGAAAAATCACACAAGTATAACACTGAAACTTTCATCAAAATCGGATATAAAATAAGAAAGTTATAACATTTTTTTCACGTTTTGCTTGATTTCACAAAACTGTTATATGCACATATGGTCGGTATGCAAATGAGAGGACCGATGACATCACCCACTCACTATTTCTTTTGTATTTTATGAAATATTTTGATTTTCTCCTCATTGTCATGTGAAACAAAGTTTCATTCCTAGCTGAACCTTGGAATTCCATTAAAAAATTTTTGGATCATACAAGACGGTTCCTAATTGTCAACTCCGTATAAAAGATGGAATATTGTATAATTCAAACAATAAAAATCAAAAGAAATAGTAAGTGGGTGACATCATCGACTCTCTCATAATTTGCATATCACTGAGTTGACATGGTTGAGCATAGAACTGTTTTGTGAAAAATAAGCGAAACTTTAAAATGTCATAACTTTCTTATTTTACATCCAAATTTGATGAAGTTTTTAGTATTATTCTTGTTTGATTTTCTCTATTTATTCAAATCAACTTTTTTCTGAGGTGGACTTGATCTTTAATTATTGATGGCGATCTAGACTCAGTGCGCACGGTCTCCCGAGGTATACGATCGATGTTGCATCACCAGGTATAGTCTTGGCAGGGGCGGATCCATGAATTTCCAAGGGGGGGGTTCACTTTTGTTGAAAAAAAAATGAAGTAAAAAAGATAAAAAAATAAAGAAGTAATTACATATTGTCGGGTATTTACGTAACCAAAAGTTTGACAAGCAACAACAACAACAACAACAACAATAATAATAATAATAATAATAATAATAATAATAATAATTAATAATAATAATAATAATAATAATAATAATAATAATAATAATAATAATAATAATACGTGCATATGCACGATATTTTACACTATTTTTTTTACTCTCAATGGGGATCCGCCACTGAGTCTTGGATAAATTTGTGGCCCTTCCCTTGTGAGATTAAAATAAATTTACAATTTTCAGATCGATAAAAGTATCACACCTTCGGGAAGTCTGCGTCGTTATTTCTTCCCATTTCCTTTCCTCTAATTCTTCTTCTTCTTCTTCTTCTTCTTCTTCTTCTTCTCCTTCTTCTATTTTACTTTTTCTTCTTCTTCTTACTTACTCTTCTTCTCCTCCTCCTCCTCCACCTCTCCTCCCCTCCTCCTATTCTTCTTCTTCTTCTTCTTCTTCTTCACACTTCAAATTTGTATATTTTTTCTTAAAAACTTGTGATAGTAAACCCCGACGAAGAGTGCTGAGATGATGTGAGGTTTACAAGACTTCTACAGTAACGCATCTGGCCCCCAAGACCAGAAATTATGATTTTTTTTATACAATAGGCGTATATGTTACTGGAGGATAGCCTCGTAATGTTAGGATGTGTAAAACATACTTATTGGAGATGTAACACGCAAAAATTACGTCAGTAATATATTCATCAAATAATCTGTATAATTAATTATAACTTCTTCTATCTGCATAGGTCTAAGTCTTATAATGACGACAGCCGTGGAATATACTCTGCAGTAGGCGAACCCATGGTTGGGGGGGGGGGAGACAGTTATTCACCCAAAATTTATTTTCTGAGGGCGGATTTGAATTAGAGTGCAGGTATATAGCCTACGTAGCGAATTTTGTAGGGTTTGGGGACTAGTGTTTTTCATAACAAAATGAAATTTTAGTAAATTAATTAATTTATTAAGTAATTAATTAATCAATTAATCAATTAATTAATTAGGAGGGTCTTCGATTGGGGGAGCAGGTATGCTACCCTTGCGCTCCCCCCCCCCTAGAGTCACTCCACTGTATGTCCATACTGGCGTAAGAAGTGTGATAAATCATGAACTCGTCGTGAATACGACGTAATTTTTACGTGTCCTTTCAAAATGCCTAATGTATATTCATAGCCTAATTTGCATTTTCGGTAAATGTAACAGTCTTAGCAATATTTCCATACATTAAAAAAATGGATGTTTCATGATAATTCTTAACAATGCACAAACAGACACAGACCCCGTGTCAGTGACTTCTATTTGTTATTTCATATGGGGTTACTGTGGCCCCCTCTAAAAAACAAAAAGAAATAGTAATACTAATGTAACTATGAAATTTGTTACCCTTAAATTTCATGATATATATACTGGTGTAAACATGTAGTATAGTTAGGGTAGGGTTAGGAATTTGGAAGTTAGAAATAGGTTAGGTGTAGTGTTAGGAGTAGGATTAATTTTATAGACTACCTGCATGATGCTTGTAAATCAGGCTTGATATAATATTTATTTTAAAAAATATATATTTATGGTGCTTTAAGACGTAACTACGACGAGTTTCAGACGTCTTAAAGACGTCAATAAGAAACAAAATGCTGTCAAAATGACGTCAAAATAAGACGTCTTTATGACAAGTACTTTAAGACGTCTTAAAGACGTCAATAAGACAACAAAATGCCGTCAAAATAAGACGTCTTTATGACAAGTATTTTAATTTTTAAGACGTCTTAAAGACGTCAATAAGACAACAAAATGCCGTCAAAATAAGACGTCTTTATGACAAGTATTTTAATTTTTAAGACGTCTTAAAGACGTCATTAAGACGTCGTAGACTATTGACGACGTCATAATCACGTCAATATAAAACGTCCATTTGACGACGTGTGCTGTTGCAGATACTCGTCTTTAAGACGTCTTTTTACGACGTCATTATAACGTGAGACACGTCGTAAAATGACGTAAATAAGACGTCTTTTTTACCGGTTTTTGCTATCAGGGTTGCCAACGTCCTTCAAGCCAAAGATGGATTTCAAGCGATTGCTCTTTTTCGTATGCACAACATTTTGCTTGTGTTCAAACCGTTTTCTTGCCATTCGTGACGACCATACAATAGCAACGTCACGGCGGTGCGAACAACAACAAAGGCCAGATCCGCACGAGTCGAATACGTATGAGAAGAAGCCTCCTATCTTCACAACTCGCGGTCAACCGACATAAATACATTTTGAAACACGCAACGTTTCTCCAGGATTGAGTTAAATCTTTAACCCCCTCCCTGAAATATTTTCCCCCAATTTTTTTCTTGATATAGCAGAAAAAATAATTTCTTGATTTATTCTCGTTTTGTGCAGCTTTCGTTTGGTCTAAATACGAGCATGGACATGTTTTAAACTCGAATGTCATAATTAAGCAAAAGCGCTCAAGCTGGTATTGAGGAGCTTGCAAAAACCCAAGGAAATTCTTGTCAAAACAAGGAAAAGGTTCTTCTCATGCATACGTTTTTCAGCAATTTCTTTCACCTCTTGCCTGAGCTTCATTTTGCTTGACAACCAATTGCTGGTGCTTGAAGCAATTCCTAACAAGTAATTGCTACTTTTTATGCATACGGCCCATTAACTTACAATGCTAAAGGATACTGTAGTCGAATGAACCTGCGGCTCCAGATGATGCCCAAATAATCCGATCCAGTATCCCCAAATTATGGTTGCAATATTGATCCCACTGTTGTACAGCTTAATAGCAGATTTTCCAGATAATAATCAAGTCCAAACAGATGATCCAAGATAATTCCAATTAGTAGAAGTCCCAATAGAATAAGCATGAATCCCAATGGCAGAGTGTAGCAGGTATACCAGATGAAATCGGTGTTGAGCATAAGTTCACAACATATTCTCAATTGTAGCAAAGATGATGTAGTAACTCCAGAATTAATCCATAGAGTGTATAGGCTATCTCAGGTAATAAGCAGGTAACTATCCACACACAAAAACTCTCCCATAAATCCACAAGTGTGTGTGTGTCGAGCCAAGGTCACGATCAACTCTTAAATGCAGGTTACTATCAACACATATGACTTGAGCTAAGATGACAGAAACTCTGAACTCATTTCCAAAACAACTGATATA
>JZLH01S0059989.1:6944-19101 GCA_001188425.1 Eucidaris tribuloides | reverse complement strand
TAAGTAATAGTAGCAGTACTGTAGTAGTAGTACATGTAGTAGTAGAAGTACTAGTAATAGTAGCTATAGTACATATACTAATAGTAGTACATGTAGTAGCAGTAGTAGCAGTAATAGTAGTATACATTAAGTACATGTAAAAGTAGTAGTAGTAGTAGTAATACATGTAGTAGTAATAGTGTATAAATGTAATTGCAGTAGTAGTAGTAGTAATAGTAGTAGTAGTAGTAGTAGTAGTGGTGGTGGTGGTGGTAGTAGTAACAGAAGGCGTAGTAGTTGAAGTTGTGGTGGTTTTGGCAATACAACTTAAGTATATTGGAGCAGTATAGCAATAGTAACATTAAAACTCTCACCAGTTTCATATCTACGGTAGATTGTAACTTTCAGATGATGAAGACATAATCGTACAGAGGATATGTTTGGGGTGTTCAAACACTCCTTTTTACAAAAATATTTTTAAAAAATACCCACCCCCTCCCTTTAAAGAAGTTAATAATTATGCACTAATAATACACTTACTTACCCTAACCCTATGTTGACCAGGCAACCCAATGGAAACCCTAACCCTAACTCCTTTTGTCTTCTTCATACTTGGATTCCGTGACATTTTTTCCGGCAACAATTGCTCCGACGATTATTTCATACACTAACCCTAACCCTAACCTTGATCCTCACCCTAACCCTTTGCTGAATAGGAAACCCAATGGCAACCTTAACCCTAACTCTTTTTGTCTTCTGAGATATTTTCCCCGGAGAAAATGTCGAGTCGCTGATACTTGTAGCATAAATTTGCACCATTGATGAACACCCCCCCCCATTCAAAAAAAAAATCTGGGTACGCCTTTGGAAGATGACGTTTGCAATATCTTCTTAAAATCCTATATTTTTCCCAATCATTCTATTTCATGTCATTATACCGATGCATGTTGAAGATCCTGTCTTGTATAATGCATGTATCGTGCTTAATACAAGATGGTAATTGAAGCATAATCAATGCAGTTTGAAAGTCTAGCTCATTCTTGTCTGTGTGTTGGTTGATCTCAAGTCGCAGTCCGCCATTAATGTTTGTCGTCTGTCAGCTCGGATGGACATCCCGGATTGAGTTGTTAAGTATGGGCTATGTTCAGTTTAGTTTCCCGTGCGTAAAAGAAGCCCTCCCCTCCTTTCCGGCTAATGCTTGCTCATGTTCGAATATCTGTTCGTTGCCTTGTACATTCTGGTCAGGTTTTGACGAAAATAATGCTCCTTTTTCGGTTTGTTCCTTGAAATTAATCAAACACAGACGACATGAGCAAAAGTGAAAGTAAAGGCATGCGCAAACATACTTCCCAATTTTAATTTGGCAGACACCACTCATCAGGTAATTTCAGTTGTCACCTTAAAGCCACCGTAATACATCAAGTAGTTAAAGTTCTATTACGGCAAGATTCGCCATCAAACAAATCAACGAGGTCGCGCCGTGCACTGGCAGCATATGCAAACAAGCCGCCTACCGGATTTTGATTGTTCAGTCTGTGCAATAATCTTGTAAAAGTTTAATAGTCTCTTCGACGACACCGTGCAAACATGAGTCGTACTTAATGGTCGGTACCTTCATTATTAGACTCACGAACGTGTCCATGTACACCCATCTGATGGAAAATGAACATTTAATACTCAAACTTTAATTTTTTTTAACTGTGAAAAACATTTCACTTCCTGATCGCTCGTCAATCAAGCAAAACTTTATAAGATATTTCATGACGTTCGCATGTCTAGTTCTGACTTTTGATTTTTTTTTTCAGAAATGCACTATGGTTAAAATACAGAACATTACAACTATAAACATCGTATCTGAGGGAGCTTAGGACTTAATTTAGTTTGCCTAATCATGGTATGAGAATTTTAGACGAGGGAGGGTAAGATGTCCTCTAGCACAGCGGAAATGAAATAATTGCTAAATACTCTCGATTCTTGATTGGAAAGGTGTCTGAATTGAACTTGACAAGACTACTCCAAGAGCAAAAAAAACCTTTATAACGTCTTTGTCGCAGAGGCCTTGATACCTGTTCCATTCCCCAAGGAGCTATTGATTAATTAAAATTTAGTACTGTGATGGTGTAGGGTGAAACTCAATTGACCTATAGGACTACGAGTGTTCAATTAACTTTCATTATTCATACATCTGTATAGATAACACTTACCGTTTATATCCCTTCCTTGTACTTTCTCATCTTGGCTTTGTTGATACGCGTGGTTTGTTTAAAGCATTCGTTTACACCTTTTATAGATAGTGCTGATAACTAAACAGGACTTTTATGGATTAAATGACAATTTTACTTCATCAGTTATGAAATAATTGATGTATTTTGGGGGCGAAATCGAGCTACGTATGCATTTGGGACGATGTTCAGAGTTTTATTTTACTTCTTAAGTCGTCAGTTGTCCGGCAAAAGGGCCCTAGCATATATGTTGCTGGCAAAGGGCCTTAACACTAAATTGTCTTTAACTTAAAATTGTTGGCTCTTTTCACAAGAAATCGAAGTAGTGTGATATTTTTAGATGCTTCTGTCAGTCTGTGACTTGAAAATATCAAATGAGGCAAATTCACTGTTAAGGCCCTCTTGCTGGAAACATATGCCGGGGGCCTTCTGCCGGACAACCTACAAAGTAATCTATAAAACATTTGTTTGTTTGTTAATCCTCTCAGTGTCATTGTAACAAAATGCCATATACTTTATGTGTGACATTTTAATTGTGGTTCTAAAAGGGTTAAGAGTGAGGTTGATGAAAGCATGACCAAAGTATTTTATATAAACCCCCCCCCCTAAAAAAAAAAAATCAGGACGGTGTTACAATACTTTACCAACAGAATACGATTTAGAACATCGCTGTTTTGTTCCTAATTATGTTCTACTTATAAAATCGTAATATCTTCCGGGAAATATATTGTTCGTGCAAGTTACTCATTGAATTCGTCTATGAGTGAGCTAAAATATTAAGTAAATGTAGCATGTAACTTGCATCTGTCGAGATGTACCAGTTGAGTTCACACAAAGTGACCTAGGATTTTGATAAATACGACTTTATCCAAAAGGAGCTGGTTTCATTATGCCGGAAGACTTGCTTGACGAAATCACATGGTGAATGACATCAACTATATATAGACCCAATACTTGTACTGGGCATTTTTATACAACACATGAATCGCAAATTCCATTGACTTGATTCAATTAAAATCTAATTATTCCAATTTGGCGTGATATATGTCTAACGGCATGAATGACGCAAGTAGTGATCGTGATTTCCGAAATATGAAGCAAGAAATGATTCAATTTCCTCATCGATTAGTCTGATCCTCTTTTTTGTGCATAGTTTTTTGATTAATGAATCAGTGTGCAGTATCTTTGAATTACAAAGTCTATTTTCCGCAAACGGAAAAAACAGAGTATACATCCAGTAAGAATGAAATAATTAAATATTTTTTCCTTAATCGGAGGGGCGGATATAAAAGTAATCAATATAATTATGTTCGCTTAATCCAGATACTGGCTGCTTTTATTATGTGGTTTTGGATTATGATTAGGAATTCATTTTCGCGATTACCCATGATTATGATTGGCAGGCGAATGAATGTACTTCCTGAAGCATTATGCAATGTTGCGATGTATATTTTTAGGTTTGAGTTTCCTCGTCGTGTCCTGTACCGTAACCGTTTGCTGAACTTTACATATTCCCAAGAAAATCTGCCCCACTTTCTAAAGAGTTTAAACCTGCTTCCGCAGTAAATACATTGTACCTACGTCATTTGTGGGTGAAATGCCGTTGTTCTAGCGAAATTTGACAATGATCACACGCAGTTTAAAAGATCTGAGCTACAAAGTCCTCCATGCTATGAATGTCTTTAATAACATCTCGAAATGAACCCCTGAAAAATTTGTTTTTAAAACAATTATTTTGTGATTTAAAAATTAATAATCTACAAGAATCCCGTTTTGGGCATGTCCATGTAGTAGTAGTAGTAGTAGTAGTAGTAGTAGTAGTAGTAGTAGTAGTAGTAGTAGTAGTAGTAGTAGTAGAAGTAGTAGTAGTAGTAGTAGTAGCAGTAGAATTATAAGTATAGTTTTTCTTCTTGGTGTTGTTGTTGTTCTTCCTATCGTAAAAATTATAATTATTACTGTTGTCGTTGTAGTTGTTGTAAGTACATGTATTTTTTGATACTTCTTGCATAATATAGTATAATAACACAATTCTAAGGCACTTCGTAATGCTTATAATAAAACTTCAATTGCGACAGCCTTCATGATGGCTGCAATATTGTATGCGGCATGTGCAATATAAAGTCATGCCGTATACCAAATAATTATTCACCCTGTCAATGTGTGTCAAACCTATCATTGTAATAGGTTTCTGTAACACTTTCGAAAGTAATACGATTCGCCTGAAATAAATTACTGACTGCAATATTTCCCAGCGGCAAAGCGAAAAAGGGCGAGAAAATTTCATCTTAATTTATTTGTTTGTATTTTTATTTGATCCGTCGACTTCCTGCAGGTGTAAGATGATCTATATTTATTCATCTTTTAGTGGAGAATTAAGCATTATTGTATGAAATATTTGTTTGTCAAAATGAAATTTATATGGGATGCGATACCGTATACATTCATTCATGATCACAAACCCGACATCAAAATATATCATACTTTGACCGTTACGCAGCAAAATATATAAGAAATATAAGTAGTGCCATGGTTAACACTTTTAAGTAATAGGCTAATATTGTGGAGCTTCGATTTAAAAAATTGTTAAACTTTGGTATGTAAGCTACACAGTAGTGGTTAAATGTACAAATAAACACCTTAGAATACAAAAGTTTATGCTTGACAAGATATATATGAATGAACGTTACCCATGAATTTCCACTGCGGTGGAGGATAAAATAGGCTAGATCTACCCACAGTAAGTCTATGGGAGAAAATGGGCAGGTGAATTCGGTTAATTTGAGTGCTTGCAGATTTTCACGTTTTTAAAGCACTAAATCATCATTTTGAAATACAATTTCTTTTCAGGGCTTCATTTTTAGACCTTATCAAAGACATTTAGAGCATGGAGGATTATGTAGCTCACATTTTTAAAAACTGTGGTCATTGTTAGCCTGTGGCTTAAAATAGAAATAGGTCCTTGCCCTTGCCGATTAGTAATAAACAACATCTCAATAGGGGAAATGACAAGAAAGCCATTGGGGTTTGGAAGATTTTGGTGTCAGATTCTGAAATGGTTTCCTCTTTTCATCGGTATCTTCCTGCCGCATGTCAGTTATAATTTCGTCAGTAGTGCATCGCTCCAATTTTTCTCAACTGAGCAAAAATTTCGTGGCAAAATACGACTGGAATGAAGAAGGCCATAGACATTTAAATCGCAAGACAGTGATACAGGCAAGAAATTACGACGTTCTGTTTGTGAAAGTCGCAGCAATGTAAAATTCTAAAAGGCCATATTGTAGCGTTTTTACCAATAACTATTTCAGATTACCTGTCCCGAATTCTTCTTTATTGAAAGTGGTCTTAAAAGGCGAATTTATTATTTCCTTCAGAGTAGTTGGATTTATTACACCGAAACACACAACAATACAGTACTGTGTAATTTTTGAAATAATACTCGCCATATCTTGCGTCATATTCTAGCAATAAATGCCACTTACAGACAGAAGCAGTAAACCCTTTTTAGGCATTAAAAGTAAATGACATGATTGGGGGTAGTCCTCAACTTGGGGTAAAAATTACTCTAGAATCAAGTATACACTATGCAGGAATTCTACTGTGTAAATTTTGAAGTCAAAAGTTGAATCATTTCAAAATAATGTCCATCAGTATGCCCTGTAACGGACAAAATTGTAGTGTAGCCTGCTATGAGGATTAAATCTATCGTGCCCCGATAAAATTAAACTGCTGGCCTGTTCATGCTTGATTCTCCTTAAGTAAACAAACTCAAGACTAATCTTTCCAGCCAGAAGATCCACTCCAGCTGGTGTACATTTGGTTTATCTTTCAACCAGTGTGGTTCTTAAGACATTTTTTATTTTTCCCAATCATGTCACTGAGCTTTAATGGGAAGGCGTTTTAGACTTTTTGATGGAAGTATTGTTTCACTCAGGAAATTGTTCAATACAGGTAATTCAGCCTCTTGAAATGACACCCCAGCCTTTTGATGATACTTTGCGATAGATTGATGGCCTTTTAACAGTTAGACCGAAAGTTATAGACCAGTAATTTAAAGGCAGATCATATGCACGCCTAAAAGATACAGTGTAACATTGTGCAAATACGCTGGTATGTAAGAAAATACCATCAACGAACGTTTAACAAACTATAGGAACAAGAAACGCAGTTTTAGTGGAATTGCAGTTACTGTTAGACTTTGATTTGAAGTATTGTGTCGTAGAAACAAAAATTCGTAGCATACACGACGTGTAGGCCTATAGAAAGCAGAATAACAGGCCCTTTGTTGGGGGAGGCAAATTTCAAATTCTGGGTGATTACTGATCTTCAGATTTCAAAGACATGTCCTTCATAAATTGCCTTAGGTCATGAGTGACCTTTTGGTGTACTGGGGGAAGGGTGCAAATGAGATTCCCTGCCTTTAAATTACAGAATTAAGTCAAAGAAGTGACGTAACTATACAGGGCGGGGAGCATGGGTCCACGTACCCCCTCCAAAAGAAAAAAATCGGTAGGACTTACGCATTTTCACTTGATCTAAACACTTAATTGTTTAGGTGTTCATAAAAATATTTGTTGACGCGTTTATGATTTTCAACACCCAAACACTTAGATGTGCTTATCATGTCATTTTAAACGTGTTCAAGTATTCACGAAGTGTTCCAGAAATAAACACGAGCATGTGATATCATACAGGTGATACACAGAATAAACGTGTTTATGATTTCCAGATAAACGTGTTGAAGTGCTTATAAAGTGTTACAGAAAAATGTTCATGAAAGCGTTTAGTATTTTTACAGTGTAAGTGGGTCTCAGCGATGTGGTTCTAACAGTTCTCTGAATTTAACGTGTTGTAACCGTCAATATTTAAAATGACCATTTCTGATGTGACAAAACCTCGTACATCAATTCTTGCGGAAACTGCCTTTTCATGTGATTTTGGATTCTTGAAGCGTACAAGCCAGATTTTTTTTCTGCGTAGAAATCTCAGATATCAAATTTCAAAGACAGAGCGAATGTTTGTCAGTTTAAAAAACAAGGAAGGCTATTCTACTTGTAAAATTGTTAACGCAGCTACGTGTTTGGCTGTTAAGCTTTTTTTGAGATAACAGGTTTCGTCATGTTTCTGCTCTATACTGAATGACCAGTTAGAGCAAAACAACATCGAACGTCTTGAAATCTTGAACGAAGACTGACCATTCGTTGGTTAGAAGACCATTGTATTTGTTGCATTGGTAAGACAGCCGTGTTTTGTTTTTGTTTTTTTGGCTCACTTGAACATTTAAATTTTCGAGAGATAGGAGCATTTGTCAACGTCATGTTCAACTGACTGACCAGCATGAGACAAACAACTTCTACTGTCTTGAACAAAGATTGACCATTCGTTGGCGGCAATTATCGTGCTGTACACGACGCTTTCCTTCAAACCCGGAGTATTAGGTCAATAATATGTCAAAGATCTTAATAAGTAGTGGGTCTGCAGATCCAGTAGTTTCGATTGGGCCGGGGTGTCGGCCCAGGTTCGTCCAAGTATTTTGAGCCGACAAGCCCCCCCCCCCCAAAAAAAAAAACCCGAGGTAATGGGTTCTTGGCCATGGAGCATTTATGGTTGTCTCCTTTTTTCTCCCTTTTTAGGCCAACAGAGAGCCGCAGTAGACCCCCCCCCCTTTCCCCCAGATTCTCCATGGCACTTGCTATTTTTAGGGAAAATATTAAAACTGTCAGGAAATCATGACCTTTTAAGAATTGACAGAGACACGAGTAGTTTTCTCTCTATTTATATGAGGTACACATTAAACACACATAACTCGAAAACAAATAGGGGTCGGTGATGCTCAAAGACACGTACTTAACAAACGTGGTTCAGGTACAGTTCACTCACTGTCTCAACATTTTTGTCAAGGCGATGTGATTCAGTGGACTGCATCCCCTCCCTACTGCCCCACTGTACAGGGGCGTCGATCCCGGGGTGGCAAGGGGGGGCAGTCGCCACAATCACCAATGAATATATTGGGGGTTGCAAAAACCATATCGATTTGCCCGCCCCCCTCCCCATAATTTGTGGCAAACTTGAAAATTCATAAATATGCAATGCACAGGTATGTTTAAAAAAACTTGGGTGAACCCATTAAACTTATCATAAAAATACTATTAACATACAAAATTTTTTAAATTCCCGGTATTGCAATTTTCACATTTTCTCACTTTTGCCCCTCCCCCCATCCGAAACGTGGATCGACGCCGCTGCCACTCTATATCCTTTATCATGGTTCCATGCACACTGTTTCTAATCTTATATTTGTAATTTCTTTGCCGAATAAAATGGCAATAATATGCCTAATGATAATAACCTCAGACACAAAGACTTTTAGATTTAAAGGCAGTGGATCTCTTTTGCATGCCTAAAAAATATCATTGTGTAAATACAATGGCATTTAGAAGAAAATGCCATCTGGGAATCTTTAGCAAAATATAGGAGCTAGAAATTCAGTTTTAGTGGAATTATAGTGACGGTTAGACTTTGATTTGAATTTTTTTTCTCGAGAGGAAAAAATTCATGCCATAGAACGTACACTAAACGGCTATTGTTTTTCTTTCGCATTTTTCAAATTCTAAGCAATTACATTCCCCCAGATTTCACAGACATGCCCTTCATTAATAGCCTAAGGGCATGGGTTATCTTTTCCTGGTGATGATCTTTTCCGGGGATGTTTGCAAATGAGATCCACTGCCTTTAACAGCAAATGTGTTGAAAAAAAAAATGTCGAGATTCTGATTTCCATACTGCATTTTGCAACATCTTGGGTGTGTTAAATTGAACTCCTGCAGTTTTGGCCCCATTATGATAATTACTTTACCCCTTGTTAAGAAGACGTGTACTTGTTAACAAGAGTTCGTTCTGTCCATGGAAAAGGCCTTTATCACCATAGACGTTGTATAGTATTTAGGTCCTTCTCCCAGTAATGTGATGAGTTATGCTTGATGAGATGTAACGACGAACTGCCGAGGACAGATGACAGGGAATCGACATGGAACTCTCGACCATTTCCGAGAAAGAGGAAATAGAACAGATCGAAACTTATCGTCCACTGGGACTCACTCAGGTTTTAAGTTACCTTTCTTCAAAGATTCAAACCCCCCCCCCCGATGCTCTTGTCATTTTGTAGGCCTATAGCATTTGAATCTGTTACCTTCTTCTTATCGATGCCAGAGACGTGGAATCCATGCCAACAGATGCGAGTTCGTTGCAAGTGTTCACAAGCCCTTCTCCAACAACCAAATATATCTACCGATGCACCTGTTTAACATAAAATATCCAAGTGTAAAATTTGGAGTCGTTAGTATGCATGCTGGGCCTTCGCTTAGCTCATTCAATTCCATCTAATTCCGCTGAGATTTTCTAAGACTTATAGCATCATAGGTTCCATGACCCCATTTTTCCGTTCTGCCGCCGTGGCAACTATATCTTTGACTTGTTTTTGTTGTTGTTGTTGTTGTCTTGTTTGCGAAGAGATTGAACTACGTTTTTTATTTTTAATTTTATTATTTGATTTACGTTTTTATTCATAGGCCGATGGCGTAGTAATAATTGTAGCTGTTTTACTTCTAGGTCAAATTCAGATTATCTCTGTTGAAAGTGTGCATCATTTCCGTCATTTATTTGAAATAATACATTTCGTATAAACAGATTAAAATACAGGTACTTCTTGCATACACCGCGGCACCGCTTGTCAAGTAAATGTAAGGTTGTTGTTGTTGTTGATGATGATGATGATGATGATGATGATGATGATGATTATGATGATGATGATGATGATGTTGTTGTTGTTGTTGTCATTATTATTATTATTATTGAGTTTAAGGGTGCTTGTCAATCGACCGATTATTCTCTAGATGCACCGCTTGTCAATTAAATGTAAGACGTGAATTGCTGTTGTTGTTGTGGTGGTGGTGGTAATGGTGGTGTTTGCTGCTGATGTTATTGTTGTTGCTGTTGTTTAGTTTAATGGCACCTGTAAGTCGTTGTCCGAGTATTTACGCCATCCTAAGGTGGTCTTAGTGGAAATTGGGCCTATACCGGTGAGAAGTGGTACATGTACTTGTTGTGTACAGTCTGACCGAATAGGTGGGCTGCAAAAGGTCACATTATAAGTCTCATCAACTGTTTAGAAAGTTCATGTGCTTCTACGTGATTTTGCGTTGTCATAAATTTAATACCAAATCATAGGAAACATCTCCCAGGATTAATGGGCGAAAAATCAAATGTCTTTTACCTTCTGCTTGTCATTAGAGTTAGGCCATTTTCCACGAAGTCCTTAGAAAACGGAATATGTAAAGATGGTTAACATGTGCATTGGGATAGCGAGATTGAAAATGTCATCGAACTAAAAATATCTTATTTATGGACGATGACAGGCCAATTATTGCCATGATGAGAAGGGAAAAATGCCAGTGAAAAGAATTTGAAATCAGATTCGGTCAAAAACCGCGGTATATGTGAAATACGATGAATCAAATTAGATAACAATTTCCCACCACGAGCACGACGAGCTCAGTCTGTCCCAAAGCGATAAAGCCCCCGCAAATACGAAGTACTTTGAAGCCAATTCGGAAAGTAATTTGAATGTGTGCAACATAAGTACATCTACTATAGTTCCACTGAAGCAAGACAATGAAGGTAATTTCAGGGGCGGCGCCAGGGTAAAATCTCATGGGGGGGCCAAACGTCTGTCAGGAAAATTTTGCCCGCCAAAAAAAAAAAAACTTTCAAATTACAAGCCAAACTTCAGGGAGGCAGGGGGCCATCGACGACCAAAACCACTTTTGCTCGCCATTTTTTTTTACCTGCCAAATTAGAAGCCAAACATCATCCGACAAGCGGGGGGGATGGGGCATGGGGCCGACGACGAACAAAACAATTTTCCCGTCATTTTTTTACCTGCCAAATCACAAGCCAAACATCTTCTGACAAGTCGGGGGGGGGCAGGAGGCCGATGACGACCAAAACCATTTTTGGCCCACAAAAAAATTACTAGCCAAATGAACAACAATAGGGGGCGAAAATTTTAAAGAAAAGGGTAAAATCCCCGTTATTGTCATTATTATGAAAAAAAAGGAGGCGGCCGCTGTCCCCCCCCCCCCAATTTCAATGTCCCGTTGATATTTCTTTTATTTCCAATTCGTGCGCTCTGTCAATAACCTACAGTACAGCATTAGCAATCGCGATGGGTGAATCTTTGCATTTTGGCCTCGTGTACTATGTGTTTTATGAAGCTGTTGAAAACATCCATTTTCAGAAATCATGCTGAGACTCTGTGCAGCTATCGCTTTTATAAGAAGTAGACTTGCTTCGCTTGTTTTAATCGATCCACAGATACGTTAAAATGGAAATTGTGCAGACCGTTGAAACATTTTCTCTTAAGGGAACCTCTAGAAGGTTTACTTTCTCTTTCTCAAAGAATGTTGTTTCTAGACTTGTACATTACAAGGGAATACTTTTATGTGATATCGATTGTAATCATACCTTTTAAGAGATGTATCGATCAATATGCACATCATCAAAACAAACTTTAACATAGGGACTGGGTAAAATCTGTTGGACGGTGACAAATTTCTTCACTTCATCCAAATTCTTGATGGAAAACATCAAGTAGTAGTAGTAGAAGTAGAAGTAGTAGTAGTAGTAGTAGTAGTAGTAGTAGTAGTAGTAGTAGTAGTAGTAGTAGTAGTAGTAGTTTAGTAGTAGTGTTATTATAAAATGGCCGAGAAGTGACACCACTTTCTATATGTTTTATCAAATAATTTAGTCAGTTTGATCCAAAATTAATACTGTCAGATTTAGCTGGATTAATCGTAAATGCAACATTTAGAAAGTGTTGCCACTCTTCTGCCATTTTAAACAGTTAAAGTTGATTTAGCATTCAAGTTTTTTAAGGGCAGCACTTAACATGATTGGGAGAA
>JZLH01S0059955.1:413-10435 GCA_001188425.1 Eucidaris tribuloides | reverse complement strand
GACTAAACCGATTCCGACGGTCTCCACCGTCACAATCAGCGATTGGCCGTCTCCCACCGCCATCAGACGGTCTCCCATCGCGTCATCAGGCGATTTGGCGCGTCCCCCACCGCCATCGCGAACGATTTCAAGAAATCGCCGGTAGCCCACCGTTGATCAGGTAGAACCCTGCAGGTATGAATTTTTTTTGGCTTACTGGCGGCGGACAATGGCTCCTCGGGAATATTTTCCACTGGCAACCTGGTTATATTGTTTGGTTGCTATCACTCGGCTATTAACAAATAAAACCTATTCCCCCTGCCTCAATGTTTTCTTCTGAGCTTTCGCCTTTTTATTCAATGAAACTGTAAAAAAATACATGTGGCCTTTTAGAAACTTTTGCTACGAAAAATCTAGATGTTGTCTCTTTTGGAGACGCTGAGGAGTTCTGACATCTGTGGTCACAAATACAAAAATAATTAGGCCTACCTCGGCCGGTGGCGAGTTTAGCCAATTCCGCCGTTACCGACGGCAGCGCCAGGCCCACGCGTGGTTTTTTAAAGCATCGTCGGCTCCGCGCTAAAGTTTAGGCGGAGTTAAAATTCCTAACGGCGCCTGCTCGATTTTACTCGCGCCCAAAGCACACCAGGTGCCCGGGTGGGCGCCGCCGGACTACTAATCGAGCAGTCCGTCAACAATTTACGGGTCAAACAGGTCGAACCTCTAAATTAAGCTGTTAGCGTCGCCAACCTGCTTGCCAACGGTTGCTCGGGAGATTCCGCGTCTGGTATTGGGGCAGAAATTCAAAATGGTCGCAACCGGTATGAGTGCCTGCTCGGCGCATCGCCCGTCTGATCGCTAAGCTTGGTCGCCAGCTTGAATTCAGGCATTGTCCAGAAATTTTTGGGAAGTTAGCCTGGCTGTAAAGCCCCAGCGATGCTTGGGGGCGACCCTGTCGATTTCCTGACGTCAGGCAAATCCGGGAGCTATTCGAGCGCCTCCGGCATTGACATGGCCCTGGGAAGCGGGGCGCTTGGATGCTGAAAGCACCCCTGCAAATTTCAAATTGTGCAAATTTTATGTATATAATAAGTATCATTATGCTTTGTTTACAAAATTGTCACACAGCCGACAGCCACACAATTATATGCTTTTCACACACCACACACACACGACACACACACACACACACACACACACACACACACACAGCACACCACACACACACACATCACACCACACACACACACACACACACACTCACACACACAAACACACACACACACATACACACACACACACCTACACACACCAACACACACACACACACACACTCACACACACACACACACACACACACACACACCACACACACACACACACACACACACACACACGCACAATGATGTATGCCATTTACGATGTATTTAAATTTATGGATGTTTTTTCTTCCAAAGCCCAGCTGATGACTTTTTCTTTCATCTGTTCCTATGAATATTATGTGATACATTGTTGCTCGTTGGGCAAGCTATCTGGCATGTCTGGTTGTCAAGGATACATTGTTGCTCGTCGGGCAAGCTTTCAGGTTGTCAAGGAGCAACTACCATTGTTCACAGTACCTCTGCGTTCTTCAAAGCATTTATATTGTGTAGTAGAAGTTGAGCAGTTATGAAACCTTTGCTTTCTATTTTCTATTCTTACTAACAATTCTATTTATTCCAGCTGGTTTGGAATGTTAGAGGAATTCTTATCACCTTGGGATTATCTTCACATATAAACACCACTAACATAAATCGTTCGACGGTGATCGCTCGATTAGGTCGATGACCCGGCGGCGAGCGCCCGGTAACCGCCCGGAACACCGAGCGTGTTTTGGGCGGCGAGTAAAATCGAGCAGACGCCGCCAGAATTTTAAGTGAGCGCTAAATCATCAGCGGCGACCGATCGATGCCCTAAAAACCAGCGGTGCCTGGGCGGCTCCTGCTCGGTGACCGGGCGAAATTAGCTAAAAACTCGCCGCCCGGCCGCCGAGCAGGCCACTTTTTCTATTTGTGACCACAGCCTTAGTTCCTGGTAAATTTGTCCACGATACATAAAGTTTAAGTTCTCAATACATTTGTAATAATAGAATATTTCGATCATCGCTGTGCAAGAATGTCAGACTAATCAGTTTTCACGCGGTGCAACAAAAGTGGAAAGGTTATAAAAAAATTACACGTTTGCTACATGTACATGGTGTGACAACTGATTTCTTGATTACTCTTACACGTTTGTTATATTAGTATTAAGCATATCTTGACGGGAATAGTATGCCTCCATTCATTCTTTGGATTTTGTTTTTGTTTTGTTTTATTTATGATATCAAATAGTTGGTCGTATGGCATCGTGTTATATGAGATCTTTACCAACGGACAGACACCTTATCCCGAGATGGACGCCCGAGAGGTGATCGTTCGGATACGGGACGGCTACCGCATGGAGAAACCCAGCGATTGCCCGCTGGATGTGTAAGAGATGTTTGTCTGTTTGTTTATTTGTTTGTTTGTTTTGTTTTGTTTTGTTTTGTTTTTAGTTTAAGATCCATCATGACCAAGTACTCTTAGTCTCAGTTGAAGGAATTGCAGGGTGATCGCAAAAGTTACATTTAAATCTACGTATAGTTCATGTGACACATTCCTGCTAAAGTTCACACCTAAATTTCTAAAGAAATTCATGGTGATTGCGTATTTATTTACTCAGCACGAAACGCTTGAACAACGACTGTGTATTTGAAAAGCACAATCTGTAGTTATATTCAAGATGTTGAAAACCGATCTATTAACGCAGGCATTTTCATAACTCATTCAGTCTTGAAGACACTATGTGACATTGTGGAAGCCCCATTTTAGAAATTGTCAAATTTGCTATCTGATTTGAATAGAAAAATAAACACCCCAGAATACCAAAATTCAGATAGTTATGCTACCACTCGTAAAATATGTACAGATAAATATCGGCACGTGAATTATTGTCAGCTGATTAAAATTCTGCAGCACAGTAGTCTAGGAGGGGTGGGAACTGTAATGGGCACTCAATGATTTTCACTTTTTAAAAGCGCATGAAGATAGTTTCGAACTGCAATGTTTTCCAGGCTTTATTTTATCAGACCTTATTACAGACATTGGTAGCATGGAGAATCGTGCGGCTCTTTTTTTCAAGCTGGAAACAATGTTAACCAATGCCCTTTGTGTTGTGATGTATCATAATTAATCTAAACAGAAGATATTAGTAGGAGCACTGTACTGCGTTATATAGAAAAACAAACCTCATATTATTTATTACAATCTTAAAGGTATGAACCGATGAAGGCGTGTGGGATCATGACCGCGTCTACTCGTCCAAATTTTCCAGACCTCTTTAATTTCTTCGATCGGAAACTCCTCGAATCTCAGCCCGTCGAATACCTCGATAGCGTCTGAAGATGATTACATCATTAATGACGTCATCCCACCAAATGTAGATTGATTCATCACTCATTCATTCATTTCGATGGAAACCACCAAGGATGTACTCAAATTATGTTTTAATTTCAATGGGTTCGGTAAGAGTACAGTGTAAATTAATTTATCATGTTGCAGACATGCGAGTATAGCAGGCTGCCAACTCACCGAGTACGCTGATGATGCATGCTTGGGTGATGGGTGGGTGGGTGGTTGGTTGGCTGGCTGGCTGGCTGGTTGGTTGGTTGGTTGGTTGGTGTGGTTGTTGGTTGTGTTATGTTGGTTGGTTGTTGGTTGGTTGGTTGGCTTGTTGGTTGGTTGGCTTGGATTATTGTTAGTTGGTTGGCTTGTTGGTTGGTTAGGTTGTGTGGTGTGGTTGGTGGTTGGTTGGTTGGTTGATTGTTGTTGATTGGTTGTATGGTTGGTTGTTGGTTGGTGGTTGATTGATTGGTTGATTGAATGTGTTGAATGGTTGGTTGATTGGTTTTGGGGTTTATATTTATTCTAGTGTCCATCCAAGAGTATTCATTTTCGTTAAAGAAACGTTTCCTTATCCAACAAATGCAATGATTTTTTTTCATATTGGTTTATTTCAACGTTTTACAGCCATAATTAAAACAAGCAATCTCGACATAATAAAGACATTACTTTTTAGGCATTTTCTACGTGACTGTGCAACTTTTTATGCGTAGTAATATTTCCAGGCTGTAACTTATGGAACCATAGTTTTTTAATCAAGAGTGTGGCCATATAGAACGATCATCATACTTTCAATTGCAACAGGCAATTGTCTACCAGAAGCATTCTATTTATATCGTCAGTCACGAAGGCTTCTTTTATGCAGCAATTTTCTTCTGTCATTAATAAGTTGGGGTATTTTTGGTATTCATTATCAAACAATTAATATATTTCTACAGTTCTATTTTATATACCCGGGTACTTAGAAAATATTTTACCCGATTATCTCACGTTATGTGTGTTTTCTACAGTTCGAGACTGTTGTCGGTAACTTCGATCGACAAGAATCGGCAACAAATCCTGAAGAGAGGGCGCTGTTAGGATTCCCCATGCACGAGGCGACATCGCGGGGGTCGTTTGACGGAGGGCGCGACACCATCTCTGACCTGAGATTTGAATGCGTCGATGAGGAGACGGGAGAAGAACTGGAGGACGATAACGACGGTAATGACAACGACTCGTTCTCCGAGCATCTGTGCGTTAAATAGCAAAAGGACACTTGATTGAAAGAACGACACTGCAATCGATACATGTTTTGATAAATTGTTTGAATAGTGAACGATTGTATCACACGACCAACAAACATTGAAAACGGCGACACTGTATCGATATAGTTCTGATATTTGTTTTAATAGTGGAAGACTATTCATACCATTGATTGACATTGGAAATGGCGCTGCTACGATAATTGTCTTGATCAGGGAGGTTGATAAAATATTTGACATCATCCAAAATTGATTCGGAGATGTCCATTTTAGGGTTTGGCATGCGTCATATTTATTGTTTTCATGCTGGACACGGCAATTAGAAAAAAGGAGGAATACCGGATTTGTATTCACTTTTTTTATGATGAAAATGCGTGATCCATCTCTAAAAAAACAAACTGTTTTATTCGTGGTGGAGTTGACAAGCATTATTTCTTTGTGTTTGCAAGACGGGTTTTTTTTTAAATAAACAGCATACTAAATCTGTGTTATTATTATCATATAGCGTTCAATAATTACCATAAACTTTCAAAGTAATCAAGTCTTATTTTACTACGTTGAAATTTTTAACGATCCAGTAGTTAGATTAAAACTAGGGGGATTTATGGATTTAGATCAAAGCTTGCATTCCGTCATATTATTTTTTACGTTTGGACCAAAACCAGCAAAATGCGTATCATCTTATCGTTATTATCTCTTGGAAAACAAATGTCTTGTTCGTGGGTTGGTGAGTTACTTCGTTGTTATTGCAAGGAACTTTTTTTTTACTGAATAGCTTAGACAACTTGCGTTAAAGTACGTTGTAGTTTTCAGTTTATTGTAAGTTTTCGTACAAAACCATTTTTGAAAGGTGGATTGGGTTTGTTTTCGAACAATAAATGAACGACATACAAACGTATAGCTTCACACATTATTACATAACAATGCACAATAACGTATTATAATACGAATAATAAACAGCTTGCTTTTTATAAGGACAGAATTTATCAGAGCGAAGTCAGTAACATAAAACGATTGTTATATGCATTAAATATCATATTTATATTTTACATATATATGTATATTATATTTTTTACTTTATAGTTATATTTCACTGAGTTGCAATATGTTACGATCCAGTACTTTAATTAAAGGGAATTTTGAGAGTTTTATCAAATCGTAAGCATTTGCCTCGCAGGAGTTTTCGCACAACCACTGCATTATAATCACTGATTTCAGTGATCATAACGGCAGAAAATACATTTTTGGACATAAGAGGGCGCTGCACAACGCGGTACACAGGGGTACAGCGGTACCCCCGGGGTAGTGCGTGGTACATTATGTATAATAAATCCACGACCCTATATCCACTATGTTACCCTATGGACAAGTTATTATTAGAACTTGGGATATCATTCTTGCACATTTTAGGGGGTCCACTTAAATAGAGTAAAACACATATCATATTCAGTAAAAAAAACATCCGTAAGTACAACAAATCTCAGTGTTATTACGGGCGAACAGCACACGTATTTACCTTATCTAGAAATGTATTCATGTATTTCCAAAGCCATTTTTCTGGTTGCGTTTATTTTCCATTCAGTCATGTTGAGCATGATAAGGAACACTTTTGTAGTCCACTCTCTCCCTCTTATCCCCTTTCAGCTCCCATTTTTCTCTTCTCTTCTCTTCTCTCTCTCAATCTACACGCAACACGCCTGATAAACTGTTCAAATATTATCTTACCAGTCTGCTAAATGGTGATTTTTGTGTCATCATACTAAATAACTATAAGTGAATAAAGGATTTAGATATATAGCATGTTGCTTGGAGTGTACAGTTAATGTTAAACGTGTATAAGTGTAACTACTGAAAACGTACTCATTTGAGGAAAATAGTACCATAATCATATAAAACATGTTGGATACATGATGTCAGAAAAATAAAATAGTTTTATCGTAAGAAGGAAAAAAATGACAATTCGTTAGATGAACTCAAAGCTTTCATTGGACCACATATCCATGCAAAATGCAAATATATCGTGTAAGAAGCTGCAATGATTTAATATTATATTTTCTAGACTGTAATGTATTCATGAGAGCAGAAGTGTGTAATAACTTTATATATCAGAAAGATTACAACTCTTCTAAGCACTTTTTGCTGCTATTGAATTGTAAACTAAGAACTTAAATACGTACAAATTTACATATGATGTATCATTCCTAATGTCTTAAAGGTACACAGTCAAGGCCGAATGGAATAGCACGATCCTTTACTAAAATAAGTTTAAAAGAGACACAAGTTCTCCCACAATGTAAAGTTAATGCCATTGGTGGTGTGATACCTTTCCTCTTGTCACTTGTGCAAGATGCATCTGCATTAGGTGTGTAACATTTTCATCATTTCAAGGTTAACTCGTATGGAATATATTCGAGAACAATGTTGCACCTGTTCATTACAAAACGGAGGTCTTCATCAACACTTTTCGTGCTCAAAAACCATATTTTTTTTTTTTTGAATCCCGCCTCGACAGTGATCCTTTCTTAGAGTACACTCTTAAAAATCCCGGGTCAGTCTGACAGGGTCCGTTGGGGGGCACACTCGGAAAAGGGTCAGGTTTAACCACATTCCGGGTGAAGTTTGACCAAAATCCAAGTCAGGTTGACTCATATTTTGGTCAACCTTGACCCGGAATTCGGTTAAAATTGACCCTTTTCCGGGTGTGCCCTAGTCTAGATTCTGGACTCTTTTTGTTATATTTTCTACTCGCCGACTCTACGCGTTGCCGACTGTATGCACCAACCCGAGTAATGGCGCGACCCCGAGAATTTGTCCGCCCGAGAAAAACCCCAGACAAATTCTCGGGGTTGCACCATCACTTGGCTGTGGCATACCATCTAAGAAATTAGTGGGTTCAAAATTGAACCTCCAAGGGGTGATACAATAGGCAGCACCCCAATGGGGTTCAAAATTTGAACGCCTGTCTGGGGTTCAAATTTTGCACCCTAACTGGGGTGCAAATATTGCACCTTCCAGGTTCAAAATTGCACCCACACGGGTTAATTTTGGAAGTTTATTGCACGCATTCCACGTTCATAATTGAACCTCTGGGGTTCATTTTTCCAACCCAAGGGTTAAGTTTTGCACCTTTGCGGCTCAAAATTGAACCTTTTTGGGTTCATTTAATGCTCCTGTGGTTTATTTTTCTCACCACCACCCGGTTGATTTTCTGCACCTTTAAGGTTCAACAGTGAACCCTTTTGGGTATATTTATGCACCCTGGCGGTTTAATTTTCAACCCCAAGCAGGTTAATTTTGGCACCGTTTCGGGTTCAAAATTTAACCCTTTTCGGTTCATTTGTGCACCCTGAGAGGGTTTAATTTTCAACACAAATAATTGTGGCATTTTTAGGCTTAGTTTGAGTGCCTAAAATGGTGCAATTTAAAGGAGAAAATGCAGATTAAAGTGACCTAGCTGTATTTGTAAATGTTGCACAGGCTTACTGGTATCTATAACTTTGACCCTCTTTGACAGTACACGAGAAGTCAACAGACAGCATTTGTATTTATGCATGATGTATATAAAGATATAGACAGTTTATTTCTGAGTAAACAATATAGAATAATAGTCACACATGACTTGCACTCACAAGAATATGTGGCATAAAAGTACAAGTAACTGGCCAAAACAAAAAAATCTGTAGCAATATTACAGTAAAAAATCGCTAATATCTTATCGCTGATGCGTTAAAGTAACTGTGAAGCTTGAAATTATTAAACATACTCAAATCTCATAACCATACTGCTTTGCAGAAAGAGAATTTATTGTAAACTCAATGCACAGCTTTACATGAATGAAAAATGAAAAAAAAACTGGTTAGTATATACAGCCTTACGAAGAGAAAGAAAATTGTAAAATGAGTTCTTAAAGCCATAGGCTAACATTGTGGAGGCTTAAGTCCACGTTTTAGTTTAGGGATTTTTTTTTTAATTTAAAAAAGGCCTTATGGCCCTAAGGTCATATCAACACGCCGATATAACAGATTCTGAGATGTCTTTACGTTTTTTTTTTGTTTTTTAAATTAATTATTGGAAACTTGCCTTCGGGACGCCAGATATTCGGTTGCGTACCCACCGAGAAATTTTTTCCGAAGCTAAGATTTAGCATATAGCAATGCCAAAAGGTTAATACAGTGTTAAAGGTAATGCCGAGTTATAAGCCTGCATCAGAAAGAGCAAATTGCTGTTCTTTCGAACTATAAGAGTTTTCATTAATTATAAAAAAAAAACACGAAAGACATTCAGAATCTGGTTATTGGTTGTGATATGACCTTTGGCGCATAAAGCTTCAAAATTAAAGAACAAATCCCCCAAACTAAAAAAAATCAAACTGTGATAACCTGACGGCTAACAATAGTAATGCTTAATTGGAACAAATAAACAAGTGCTAGATATGACAAAAGTTTGGCAAGTTATGCTGCCGCACTGAGCCTGAGATACGGCATGATGAACAAATTGCAACTCCGGTGCGAGTGATGAGAATAGTCTATATCTGCATACAGTAACTCTATGGAGGAAATGGCAGGTGAACTGGTTGATTGTTGGAATTGAACTTGTAAGATTTTTGACTCTTTTAAAGGCACTTAATCTTAATTCAAAATTACTTTTTTATCCATGGCTCATTTTAGGACCTTACACCGAATTAACCACGAGAGATTATGTAAGTCTCACACTTTTTTTTAACTGAGGTCAATGTTGCGCTGACAGTGGTTTTAAAATATTTCAGCCATGTATTGGCAAAGGAATCTATCAGATTGCACTAAAAGTTGGAACAGCCAAGGACTTTGTGTAACTCTTTCAGTACCACAAGAACATCACTTGCAAAGTCAGGACGTTGATGGCAATGGAACGCCGGGGTTATAAAAGAGGAACAATAAAACATGTCATAACATGTATCATGTTAAAGCAACTTATTTCAAATCATTCTAAAACTACATTACACCAGGACGCCTGATACCAGCTACAATGTCCAAGCGGCCTTTTCGTAATATAATCTTCCCAAAACGGCTGACTTTGTGAGTTTGTGAACAAATGTCATAGAATATTAATATTTCTTCGCCACGTGGAACTTCATGAAACACTGCTCCATGTTTAATTCTTCCTAATAATCAAGTGATTATGAGCTAATTACAGTTATTGCATAGATGTAAAATCTTATTGAATTAAACAAATCGAAAAATACGAATATACAGTGCGTCCCAGAAAAGAAGAACCCGAAAACAAAGGTTTATTGTGCGGAAGCAATGGGGCGTATGATTGTACAAATAAGTTCACAATAAACTTTGAATTATGCGCTTTCAAA
>JZLH01S0059954.1:2500-14884 GCA_001188425.1 Eucidaris tribuloides | reverse complement strand
ACACACGAACACCCCACAATGGTTTATAATTGCAAGGCAATCTCGTATACACTTTTTTTGTTCCAAGTGTATTAAGAAATCATAGCATCTCAATAATATATTTATATAAATCATCTTTATTACTGAAAAGTGACAGAAGAACAATTACAAGTGACACACATAAAGATGTATATAATTGGACCCAGGACCATGACAGAAATTGAAAGATTAATGAAATATCACTTCAAATGCTGTCACTGGAAGGGGAGAAGAAAAGAAATATAACAGAAATAGGTAGATATATTTAGACATATTTCGACCATTCATCAAACATTGTATTAAAACATTAATTGTAGAATTTAACAAAATAATTAAATGTTTTACACCGATTGTTTCTTCAGTAAATAATTTTTACAACCACATTATCAATTTATGCGGTACTTAAACTGAATAACAGTCCAGAATATGTGCCATACTTGCCGCAGAAGTAAACCGCAAATTGACTTTTTGATAATATTGATATCTTCGGTTGTACCTTCTAATAATTCCATCAATTGATAGCGCATACACGATGTACACAAAGACATGAAAGACTGGGTACGTTGGGGCAACACAATTAAGGCTTTTATTTGCAAAGAAGGATCGATCCCCTTTTAAATTAACACTGAACCTCAAATGAAATTGTTGGCGTTTCAAAGATTTGATCAAATTAAACTGTGTCATAGTAGCCATAAACAAAGCAAGTTCTCCTTCTCTGTAAAATATTATGCTGTTATTCTCAAATAGTTTTTTTTTCATTCTTCAGAACAATACACGAATTAAATGATAACAAATCAAGGGACGTTTGCGGACAATTTATACATAAAAACTAAACTGTCATCACGTATTGCATATGCTTTCATATCATTGATCTTTTTATCATACATATTATATACATGTAATATATTCATCTTCATAACATACATTGTAAAATTCAATTTCTTCTTATTTTCACGCAATTTTACGTTAATTGCCCTTTACTGGGAATCAAACGACCTTAACGACACTTACATGCTTAACCCAGACTGTTTCCCCACTTTACAATTTTAATATATCCTTAAATGACGTTAAATTCAAAAGTTCGAACCGGTTATATCGACAGATATCTGAGAATTTAATGATTCCCAGTTTTTCTTGAGAATATTGCTATTCCAATTTGATATAAACAGTTGTAAGATAAACGTCATCAAATTTTTCAATTTCAATTTCATTTATTTCCACATAAGGCATAAAAAACAACAATACAAATCAGAAACAGATAACAAACATAAGCATTAAGAGTGGAGGAATCACAAATAGCTCAAAGGTTAGGCTTATAATTAGTGATCCCTTGACATTAAAATAACGAAGATTTGATTTACAAAGTAACAAGTATCGATCAAAATACACAGACAAAAAAAAAATAGAAAGAATAGAAAACAGAAAAGAAAGATTTCAACTGTAAATTACATAGATTACATAGAGTTTATGAGTTTGTCAAATAATTTGATTTTTATAAAGTCTCTTGAAATGATTTGAAGTCTTACTACATTTAATTAAATCTGGCAGAGTATTCCAAAGAATCGAACCGTGATAAAATATGGAAGATTGTGACATGAAGTACGCGATTAAACGGAGGATGGATATTTTGAGCATTTGTGGTATTGTAATTATGGACAGTACAATTCAAATAAAATAATCATTAAATACTTCAGGTAAACGGTTGTTGCGTATTCAAACATAAACTTCGCAATTTCCAAAGATATTAATCATTAATAGCAATAATTTTGTTTTAAGAATAAAGGTGTACTGGCGGACAAATATGGAGAGTGGGTTATTATGCGTATAGCCCGTTTGTGTTATAAACACGTTCTATATTTTTCTTTGAAGTGTAACCCCATCATAACATGCATAATTAAATATGGCATGAGAAAAGTGAATGATATAACATTTTCAAATATTTGAGGAAGATTTGCAATCTGTAAAGAATCCCAACATTTTTGGACAACGTTTACATAAATTATCAATGGTTGATTCCAAGAAAGTTTCTCATCAACAAACACCCCTAAAACTTTGATATAATACACTCTATTGATTCTTTCATTTCTATAATCATAAATTCAAATTTGTTTCAATTACGGTCCGAGTTCCAAATAACATGTAATTATTTATCAATATTCAAAATTAGTTTATTAGCTCTCATCCAATTACTTATTTCTTTAGCTGTAAATTAAAGTGTTCAAATAAAATCTGAGGATTGGAACCTTTACAAACACACTTGTATCATCAGCAAATAATATGTAATGAAGATTTTGAGTTGAAAGTGGCAAGTCATTATATATATTAAAAATATAGGGGTCAAGAATAGACCCCTGGGGTACTCCACAATTAATTTCTTTGAGGTTTGCATGAAATTCCATCTATTACTGTTAGTTGTTTACGGTCTGAAGATAATTTGTTAAAAGTTTTAAAGGGGCGCCCCTGATTCCATAATAAAATAACTTTCTCATAATATAAATGATCTATGACATCAAAGCCTTGGTTAAATCGATAAAAACGGTTAAGGCATATTCTTCATCATTAATAGCTTGAATAATTTTATGAATTAAATCTAATATAGCCGTAGCTGTTGAGTGATCCCGTCTAAAACCAAACTAGATATCTATGAAGAATATTATTTTATCTAAAAATTCAATTTTCTGTTATAAATGCACTTCTCTAATATTTTAGAAAATATTGCTAAAATTGAAATTGTCTATAATTATTAACATCGTTGTGCTTACCTTTTTTATGGATGGCGTAACTTCTAGCAATTTTCATATTTCGTGGAATGTGCCAGAGGCTAAACAATCATTGAAAATACTATCTAAAGGAACACAAATTAAAGAAATTATATATTTTACTACCTTATATCAATTTCATCAATACCAGAAGCTAGTGTTAGTTTCATTTTATCAACAATAGTTATTATTTCAGCACATGTTACAGGTTGAGAAAAATTGACATGTTTTATTGGAGAACTTTAAATAATTTTGATATGAGTGGGCCTGTAAGAATTTGAATTGCACTCATTAAGTTTAGAACCAATTACTAAAAAGAAATCATTAAAGGAATTGCAATTTCTTGCCTTATTAGTTATAGTTTTATTGTCGATTTCGATTGACCTATTTGTTTGTCTTCATTCTTTTATTTTTATTTAAAAGGTTATCAATTTCCATGTTGATTTTATATTATCTTTGACTCTACTAAATGTTCTATTGAAATACTCTCTTTGGCATGCCTTAGTTTAATTGTTACAAAATGCGAAATTTAGTATATTTTTCTTTTCGATAATCAGTTGGATTTCGGATATATTTTTATATAATATTGATTTTTTGCGAACACAGTTTAAGTAAATCGTGGTAAACACATGGATTTTAAATTTCACCTTACGATTAAAAGACTGATAGGAAAACATTCTTCGTAATTATCTTTAAATATTTGCAAGAATGAATTATACTTCTCATCAACATCATTACTTATGAAGTGGTCATCCCAGGTAACATTACTTATTTTGTTAAAGAAAGATTGCAAATTTTGGTCATTAATACACGCTTAAATAATTTCCACGGACATATTTTTATCATATGAAAAAGCTGAGAAAATTGAAATATAGCAAGGTGATCACTTATTACACATAACAAATACCTGATTGGATAGAGGAGTTAACATTAATAAAGATATTGTCAAGCAAAGAGCAAGTTTGAGTTATTCTTTAGGACTTCAATGACTGGTTGTAAACAAAAGCTTCCAACAGATCTATAAATGAATCAATTTTGGACTTAAACCTATTCTAGTTAAATCTAAATTCAGATCTCCCATAATAAAACAGTTGCATGATCTAACTTTATCTTATTAAAAAAAATAGCAAATTCATTAAGAAATACAATCAATGTTCGGTCTGGTGGACGATAAATGACACCTACTACAGTTTTTTTTACATTTTGATTATTTGACAATTCAACAAATATACTTTCAAATGACTCATTGATAACAGTTAAATCGTGTCTTAAAGAACAGTGTAATGATTCGTGAACATAAATACTGTGCCCCACCACGCTTATTTTTCCGGTTATTACAAAGAATTTATAGCCATCAAGACAATAATTATCAACAAATGAAGATTCATTTAACCAGGTTTCTGTTACACAATAATCTTAAACTTATGAACTAACTTGCAAGAACATATTCAAATTATCATAATTACGTGGTAAACTTCTGCCAATTAAATGAACTAGTGAAAAAGGAATTACAGTACTCACCTCATGAAATTTAGAATTAAAGAACATGTATCACAGTAAGTATCCGTTAAAACATCATTATTATTCATTAACATTATCATTCATATTTATCGTTGCATAATTCATATTACAGCATATTTCAAGAAAACAACGTAATAAGACAAATGGAGATTGATTGATTCAGTTGGATATGACATATCACAAAGTTTTTTTCCTTCATAGGTAAGAGAGAAGAATATACAAAAGCAACTACAATTTAACTAGACATTGACACATAGTGACTTAAACTAAAGATATATACATACAAATAACGAAATAAATTACAAATCAAACAATAAAGGTAAAACAGAATAATAAAAAATGGGGATCTGGATTGAAACATAAATTCATGAGATAGCGGAAGGTAATTAAATTGTACAAAAACTAGAAATATATCAATTATTTATGTGTTAAGAAATGTTCATCGTCAGTGTTCATGTATAATTAATGTTCATAGTCAAATAATTGAATTGTACAAAAACTAGAATATAATGTCAATTGATTACATGTATAGATAATGTTTATAGTCAGTGCAATTTTTTCAGTCTTCTCTCACATGTTATCAGTTTTGTGATGTTTTTTTCCACCAGATGCACCAAGAAGTGCGATAACACGGCCATCCGATGACCATGCTGATTTCACATTGTTAGCATTGCGAGTCATTGATAGGAGTTTTGATTTTTCAACGTTAGCGTCTTCCACGATGACGATTCCGCGTTCCTTTTAGCTTTCTACGGTTTTCGATGATCTCTCTCCTCTTCCGATAGGTGGTTAGCTTGACGAATAATGGGACCGACGCGGCTTGGACGCTGAGTCTCATTGGTGAGCGTGGCTCCCAGTCCGATGGGACCGATCGATGTCTTTGATCGGTCCAAGTCACTCCCAGCTTTGTCCTGATTAAGTCAGCAGCAACTTGTCGCGTATTCTCTCCTTTATTCTCTTGCAGGCCGAAGATTCGAATGCATGATCTCCGGTATATTGTTCTTGATGGTTCAAGGAGTTTTCCAATCTTGCATTGTTTTGTTCAAGTTTGATGACTTTTTGCTCAAATTCTTTAGCTCTTTGTCCTTTTGCTCTAGTTCCCTTTTCAGGTCGAATACTTCTCCCGAAGAACTTCAACATTCTGTATTGAGTCACCAAGTTTCTTTTCAATGCGTTGCCAACAACTGACTCGAGAAGATCAACAAATTCCTGATTCTTTAGCAGGTCCGTCATCACTTGACTTGCTATTGCAGCTGATTGTCTGGTGGTCAAAGTGGTCATTGTGCTGGAGATGTTTGAACGATGGAACAGCAAACAAAGGAGAGTGTCAAACGCTGTCCAGGCACACAAAGATGGATTAATAAGACAGTTTAACAAGCTTCTTGCCAATGTAGTTACTGAAGATCAGTCAATGAGATACTTCACAAAGTTCAATGGTAGGGACCAGCACAAAAATGACATACAACTGGCTAGTGCTCACCTCATTTTTCGATCCAGAATTACTCCAAATGCTCCAACGATTTACATGAACATTTTGTTTGTGAAGTCCTTGCAGTATTATTATGATGATAGATATATCCAAACAAGTATACAACAGGTGTGTATCTATCCTCAGCACTAAATATCCACAATTTGCAAGAGCAACTCAATGTTCAGATCAGGACAGTTATATTAATATCAATGCAGCTTACTCTATACCAATACCATTATTCTTCTGATTCAAAATCGTAAAAGTAATTTTCTTCATATAGTAGCAGCTTAATCATTGATATCCAATTAACACTATGTCACTGGTAGATGTTTAGTGGAACTGTATTCATAACTTCTATCGTCTGCAAAATTTAATTAACACGTGGAGTCCAATGTTTCCCTGTTACCATAATTTTAACACAAACGTGTTTTGGTCCTTAACAAGAATGAATTGAAGAATGCATTGATATCAATATTAATGACTCGAGTATCAAATGTTGGTACATGCAAACACCATGAACTTAAATGAACTAGTTAAATAATTTATTAACCATTTAATTTGATTTTTATAGTGTGTAGATGTGGAGTTTTACATGTACGACGATTAATTTGCGAATCATAATGCATAGTTAAGTCCATTCTTGTAGCGGATCAAAACACCTTTGTGTTGAAATTATAAAGTTTATATCATAAACCCAACAAATTGTTTTCCATTTTTTAAATAGGGTTTACATCATTTCTTTTCCCCGTATATACAAAATAAAAATTTTCCCCGAAAGTTATTTTTTATTCCATATTTCTCTTTAAGATTTGTATGAATTTGTTTTCACCGTGCGCCAAAATTGAATTCCATATTGATTCAGTAAAAAAAAAAATGGTATTACGTTATGCATTACATTTCGGTATACGTGGAAACGAGAAACAAACATAATCAGTCAGTCATCAAGACGGTATCTTTATTGTTATGAATTATTCAAGATGGGTCTATTGCCTAGAAATTGAAATTGAAATATACAAAATAATGAAATCTTTCCAATTATTTTTTTCAATTCCATATTTCTCTTTTAGACTTGAATGAATTCATTTTCACCGCGCGCCAAAATTGAATTCCATACTGAATCAGGAAATGAAATTGTATTACGTTATGCATTACATCTCGGTATAGATGGAAACGAGAAACATTATCAGTCAGTCAACAACACGGCATCTTTGAAGTGATATATTATTCAACATGGGACTATTGTCTAGATATTGAAATGCAACTCGGATACCATTCAACACTAACCTCATTTCTACAATGTTCTTATCGATTTTCACTTGATATGCGATACGTCTAAAAAAACTGTGGAAGAGGTTTGATGTTAATACATGGCTAAGTTGGCGTTTTTTTCCACCTGTTTGCTTGATACGCCCTTTAAAAATATTTTCAACTTTACCAATATCAAAATAAATATTATTTCAATAAAACAATAACACCACATTCATTGTTCAATATAGACCTACGTATTCTGAAATAATACCAAGAGTTCTGGCATAGCGGTTACGGTGTATTATCAGCTCCACAACCCCACCCACCTCCAGACAACATGTAACCAAATAGACCGATTGCCTAAGCAGGAAAATAAATGGAACATTACTTCCAATATATCTTTCTAATCTTAAATTGTTAGAATCTAGGCGTAAAAAGTTATAGGGCTATATGTATTTATCTATCTTATCATCTATCTCTATTATATTTTATTCATGCATAATATATAATAATTTATCTATTTATATACCTATATGCCTCCTATTTATCTATCTATTTACTTATTTATTTATCTATCTTTCTAGCTATAACATGTATCTATTATCTAGTTATGTACCTATATGCCTCCTATCTTTCTAATCTATCCAAGTCTATTTATTTTATTTGATATTTATTTTTATTGTATTATTTTATTATTTATTTATTATTTATCATCTAATCATCTGATGCCTATCTATCGGCATCTATTTATTTAATTTATTCTATTATTTATCTATTTACTATCTCAATACACATCTATTCTATCTTATCTACTTATACCTATGTATCCATCTTATCTACATGTATATCTCAACCCCTGCAAGATGAGCAATGATTACAGTGCCAATCAGAATTGTATTGGTTTTGATAGAGATCACGGAAAGCTTTCACCAACGTTATCAGAATGTACTTTGTTAACACAGCTGCGGAGTACACAATATGAAATCAAATTCACCGTGTTTGTTTAATAGACACGTATGGTAAACTTAAGTTATCTTCAGATTATCGATCACAAACTATAGTGTGAATTCATAAAAAAAAATGGTTGTCAAATATGTATTGTACTAACGGGAACAAATCTTTTGACAAAAATTTTTAGGTTATTTCTCGGGACACCGAAATTTTGACACTATGGCAGAGTATATATTATTATATATATTCTTTTCTGTAAAATCATCAACTCAAACATAAGTGACATATGTTGTAAAAACGTTTATATGTTATAAATTGAATCAACCCACCATTTAAAAACATTTCAACATTGGATTTTAATCACTTTCTACCATTTTTTTGTCATATGAACAATTCATGTGTTTCTTTTCAGAAAATCGTTGGATTAAATCGAGATTTAAATCAACGAATCAAATCATCTGATATAAATCCGCCAACCTTTCTATTTGATATCATTTCTAACGTAATTGCAAGAAAATGTCACAACAATAGTATCTTCTGCAGCCAATGTAGTACTGCGGATCAAATAACTGACACTGGGGGGGGGGGGCAATCAAGGGGTGAAAGCGGATTTTATTTTGACGGAGTGGACTTTTACTAGTATGCACTCGCATAGGGTTTGGAGTGAGATCGATAATGCGATCTACCGAACCGTAGGAGAAAGGGATGACATTTAATCTTGATCGTTTTCTTGTTATACTTCATTCCCAACTTACGGTTGCATGGGTATATTACTAGGGAATATTCGTCCCTTTTTAATTGAGTACTACCTTTAAAGAAACATATTTCACCATGTCACGAAGTAGATTGATTAAAAAAGAGTGTTTAAAATATGGTTCCAGTAAACAGTGTAACCGTCAATAATTTGTGAAGCGGTATATTTATCTCTTAAAAGCGACTGCACTTTGATAAGCACGTATCTCACAACTATATAAGTTGCCAGTCACACGCGTAACCCAGGGGGGGGGGGTGTTTGGGGTGTTCAACACCCCCCTTTGCCGAAGGGGGGTTAACACCCCCAAACACCCCCTTTTCACCCGTAAATTACCTCCTTTTCACAATACACCCCCCTTTTTTCGTCAAAAACAAGGGGGTGTTTGAATGTGAAATAATTGCTTTTTTAGGGGATTTTGGAAAAAATAATTTCATAACACCCCCCCCCCCGAGCAAGTTTTCGGAGGTTGGCGTGACCGGGAAAAATGTCGGACCTATGGATTGGAGAAAAGAAAAATTCGTCACAACCCCCACTCCCCCCCCTCCCCGCTGAGCGAGTTTTCGGCGGCTTGCGTGACCGGGAAAAATGTGGAACCTAGGTTTGGCTGCGGAAAAACACCCCCCTTGGAAAAATCCTGCTTAAGCCTATGGTGCCAGTGATGATGATTTTCCGAGCTAGCGTCCCTTGCTGTATGTAACATGTGATGGCTGGTGATGTTTTCCATGCCATTCTCTGACAGATATCTGTAAACCCATTTCTACAAATTTCCCAAGAATGTCTCTCTCTAGGAAAACAGCCATTATGCATAGCACTCTAACAGCATTTTCTTTGTTTGTAATGAAAAATGGAGATCTCGGAATATCTTTTCCATATTAGCAAATACATTTATTTGGCAAGAACAATCTTTTTTCCCGTGAGACATCTCCCATCGTCTGTAAGTTCTAACCATATACTTGCTAGACAATTAATTTGTTCAACTTGTTTGATCTGGGTATCTGTGATGTTTAGCTCCCACTTTGGTTTCCAGTCATGCTGACTACCATGTATTTTGTCGTTGTATAATAGTCACGGTCAATGGCTTTTTATTTCACAACACTATTCAATTCAGCCACCCTAATTGATTAGTATGTGAATAATAAAATAGAATGAGTCCATTGACGGAAAAAAATCCCCAGTGTATACCCCATTAGAATAAATTCGCCACGCTCTCAAGCAGTGAAGCTTTGAAAATGTACATTTTATGAAGAAACTCCACAAATCTTATAAATAACTGCAAAACAGCAATAAAGCATAGCGGGTTAACAGCACTAGCAATGTTACACCGATTTAATTAAAGTAGACTCAATAAGGGTCAAGGGCTTTTTTTATTATATGGAATTGACGTCTGCTCTCGTGACGCTAGTAAAAAATGTAGATGTAAGTATTTAGTAGTTGATTAGATACATGATCCTAATTCCAGAAGATCAAAACATATGGCGTCGCTAACAGTTTTTTCAATAACATAACATTTTATACTCTTATTCACTTTCCCTGTACTTTATTACTACGGTAACAAAGCACAATTCATCGCTTTCGATCTAAAGCCTTAGAGGTTGGGAACCTTGGATGGCTGAGGATTTAGCGAATTTTCCCCACAACGCATTTAAGCAAATGTATACCCAACACTCAGCGATCGGTTTACAGTTTCACTGAATTGCATACTGTGTGAGATCCTATACTACCGTGACAAAGCACGCGGGTCTGTTATCGATCCTTAACGGGATGCACTTCCCATCTTGCACGTCACTACAGTCCACAGCCATAAATGGCACGTATGATTTATTTACTTGTTACTCTATACATTATACGCCACTAAATGTTAAAATTTGTTCAAGTACACGGCTTGAACAAGACATTATTTAAATATAGCTAACACAAAGGTGGCCTGTATTTTGGTCAGAATAGGTTCTACTCAGTTAAAATAATGTCTGAGCTCTATATTTAATATCAATGCACGATTCGATTTGCTTCATTTTCTCTTGCTGCGTGTACGCGGCACTAAATCATGTGTGTATAAGCATAATGAGTGTGTATTGAAATTGCAAATTTGACATTAAATGCAAATTAAGTTTCTTTGTCGAAATACAGAAAATATGCAGAGTACTATTTAAGCGACCCATACCAATTCATTTAAACCTAACCCACGCATTGATGTACACATAGTGATGGAGGGGGCTGGGGGCAGGGAACCCCGAATAAAATGTTAATCCGAATATATTGCTAGTTAGAAGCCAGTTTCATGATTACGGATTCCAAAGTTTCCATCCAACCGTTTTGTTTTGTTTTGTTCTTGCTTAAATGGGAAGTGTACAAAGCAGTTCTGCTTCGATCCCCGTTCCCTGGTATAAAACTCAACTAGAAAAAACATTCACTGAATATTGTACACCTCATTCTAGTGATAATTATTTTCAGTTTAAATTGTTAAATCATGTTGGTGCTACAATAAACTCACTCACTCATTCACTCATCCACTCACTCATGCATTCATCTACTATATTCATGAGTATGGCGCCATGCATGAGACAACAAATTGGGCTGCAGGGCATTGACCAAATAACGGTCTAAAAAAAGTTTCGCAGTCTCCAGATTGGTATTGAAAAATAACATTACAAACTGATTAAGATGAAGTTGCTGATGAGAAAACACGTTTGTTCTCAATTGTTTTTATCAGCGCATCATTGAGATAATCGACTAATTAATGAGACAAGTTCCTCAGTCTCATTCTTAGAAGGAATCACCGTCAATAGCGATTTCACAGACACGAACATTACTTGCTATATCGGTCTTTACAGCTATGCTATTAATATTTGAAGGCCTGTGGCTCACATTGGAATGTACTGTTGAAGGCAATCTTTTGAATGCATTTAACAAAAGCCATTCACGCAGTCCCCCATTATTTATACAATAGTTGCGCTCAAATGCGTCACCAAAGTTCCTATTAATTTTTCAAACATCTGTGGCTTCTCAGAAGCATTGTGAATGCATAGGTTGTCAAGCACTCCTTGTGAACGAGGATATGGCGGAGTGACATTCCAGCCACGTAATTTATTTTTGCACACGGTAAAAGTCCCCGGTAGTTTGTACACTGCTAAAACGTATTTGGTCACGACGTTATAAATAACCATAAATAAATAACCATCATAATTAATTAATTTTCTCAAACACGCGCACATGGTGTGAGGAGAACAAACTCGATTTAATGGTTTAGTAATATTTAAATGATCATCATAAGGGATTTGTAAAATATCACTGATGGAATTTCGGAAAATTATGATAAATGGTCTTGCCCCACAGTCCAAATATAGCCTTCCGCCACTTCCGCCGCCTCCTAACCCCCATCAACAAGTTAGGATGACCCTGCGAGTATATTTTGCAAGAAGCAAGAAGAACAGGTCTGGGTAGCTAAGACAAGTGTTAACAAGGTGTGATATTTATAGATAAAACGTCTAAGAGGATGTACCTGCAGCATCTTAGAATTACTACTTTTATATGGCATACAGCAGATTGCTGGAGCGTTCATAAACAGACAGAAAGTCCGTCCTTTGAACGATAGTGTTCCTGATCTTGTCGCTACTCCGAAATGTCGATATAAAAATAGCTTCTGCATTTACCAAAGTGCAATT
>JZLH01S0059944.1:34486-44705 GCA_001188425.1 Eucidaris tribuloides | reverse complement strand
TATTCTATAATGCGTAGATAAGGTTTCATATATCACTTTCTATGACAAATTCTTCTGACGTCATCTGTAACGTCACAAACTAAAATCGTGTTTTGCGCATATCTCATGACTGGAGTAGAGTGTGATAACTAAACTTGGTACACAGTAACTTTAGGTCTAAGGTCATCACTGGTGCTCATCATATGCGTGCGGGAGTCACGACGAACGCGTACACGCACGCCGAAATATTAAGTAATTTTTGACAGAGAAGTTAAGGTGAAAAGGGACAGCTTCGAACAAGTTATGATACGCCATATAGACTGTCACAATCTCTTAAGGTCTACTGATCGGAGCGAATACGCGGATCACCAATTCGTCTCAGTGACGAATTAAAGTCTAGTGACCTTTTGTTTTTCATTGTTTTTTCGATGAAATTTGTCGATGACACTTATGCGATCATAAACAGAAGGCCTGGGACAAAAATTCAAATAAAAAATTAAGTACTTTGAATCAGTGAAAGTAAAAATATTAATACATTAATGATATTTGACTGAAAACACAATTTGTATTGAAATTGTACACAAAATCATGTTTTTGAACAATTTTTGGTGTGACATGCATGTACAAAAATACGCGTATCTTCGGAACCAAATACTCGGGCATTGCAAATTTGGTCTTAAAAGATGCAGAAGACTTGGAGGAAAAAAGTCATGAAACATCGCGGCGAGAGTTTTTCGTGTTGCGAGCGTTTGTGCGAAACGTCGAGGGGGGGAGAATAACAACTTCAACATCATTTTCAATTGACTTTTCATCAATTTACGTTCATATGTTGTGCATTGATGCAATGCCAGCACCATTACTACACTTCTTATACACACAAGAGGGCGCTACCCAATGTGGTATCCTGATGTACCACATGGTGAATAAAATTTCAACTTCAGGATGGAGACTGGAGTTGGCGTTGAAGTTCCTTACTAGGAGAGACTCCAACACATTTTGGCTGGGCGATCTCCCATTTTGAAGCCATTTTCCCCAAATCTCCCATCCCCCTTTTAGCAGTGAGCTCTTCTGTTAAATTTTGATATATCCCACCAAACATACACAATAACCCTTTAAGTAATAGCTTTGGTAAATGGTGAAATATTCTGCTATATTTTGTTTTTTTGGATAGACTTTTATCATTTATTAATGCCCTCAAAATTCACAACACTCAGAAACACTTCCATTTTTTGAGAAGTGAATGATGAAAAGTAAAAAAACAGGAAATCTACTTATTGAGATCTACTCTCTGATAATATACCACAATATGTCATTATAAAGGCGGTCCCAGCACGACAGTCGAACACAACACACCCTAGCTGCTCACAGCTAGCACAGCCAGCAAGCCCGGTCGGCCATCGATTCTGAATCCGTGAGGACCGTGACACGAAAGCGGCATATAGTGTTGTAGTTTACTGTGTTGAGTTTGGTATGTTGTTTGTTCTACAATCTACAGACTGTATCTCAAAGTATCCAACTCTTAATCTCTTTTCTTTCTATGCCTAAAGTCCCAGATTTGAATCGTGAAACAAATGTGTATTTCATGGCCATGCTATAGATCGGGCGGAAATCAGCGAGAATCTGAAAATATTAACTCGTCAAAATTGAGCTCTTTTTCCGTGTCTCGTTGGTGTCTCGGCCTACGAGACCGAGACAATTAGCGTTCGAGACTGAGACGAGACACGAGACACACAAACACTGTCTCGAGACGTGTCTCGGTCTCGAGACACCCAACCCTGATACCAGGGGACCAGTAGAAAAACGCTGATTCATTACCTCACTACGGAGTACAGACATGATCTACAGTGTGTCTAAAAAAAATTGTGCAAGTCAAAAGTATCCTCTTTGGCAATTAGAAAATGCTGTTGTGACTGATGCTTACATCAATGTCAAGGGCATACTGCCCCCAATGACAAAAGGGCATAAGTGACATTTTGGTGTTTTGGAGATATTGGGCAAAATGTATTTTGTTCAAAGCCTTAAAACCCTATTCAGTGTCCTTTTAACAAGCAGATTATGAAACAAAGGGACACTTCTAATTTATATATTTTTTGTTCTGCATGTTCAACATGATGTACTGAGTCCCCTACACTATATAACTCAATTTTGAAAAAAATGTCAGCTACCCCCTTTTGTCGGGGGGGGGGGGAGGGGGGCAGCATAGTCTAAGCTTTCAAATGCCATTTGTTTTATTCAAATTGCTTGTTTCAAGTTTCAATCTTGATATACGTTTAGTTAACAATGAAAGGGTAAATCAGAATTGTGCCACTTTTACAAGGGAAGAAGGCCTGATGCAGCTATGATTGGCTGTAGTAAAAGTGGCATAATTGTGATTTTACCCTTTTGTTGTTAGCTAAACATTTCTTGCGATTGAAACATGCAAATTGAACAGAACAAATGGTATTTGAAAGCTAAGACTATGCCGTTGACATTGATGCAAGCATCAGAACAGTATTTTCTTCTTGCAGAAGAGGGCGCATTTCACTTGCACAATTTTTTTTGAGATGTGCTGTAGGTCAAGTTTCATTTACTTTGAAGTAGCCGATTTCAAAGATGGACTGAGGAGTAGGTATGTTGTACTTCTGAAGGTTATCATACAGGCCACTTCCTGGACTCCGAAAATCTGGAATACCAGCAGCTGTAAACATTTGAGAAAATACAGGAAAGATACAAGATACAGGCGAACATTGTGAAGTTTCAATTTAAAAAAACTGTCATATTGTGATATCTGTGCTACATAGTAGTACGTGAATGGATAAATAAACACCCTAGAATACAAAAGTTTGGAAAGTTATGCTGCCACTGGCATGGTACGAATAAACAATTACTGCTCTTCTCATGTATGAATTAGTCAGACCTATAACACAGTAGTCTATGGTAGGAAATAGACAAGGTCAGGAGAAAGTCACACTGGATACTGTATATTTTCATTTTACAAGCATTAAATCATTATTTTGAAGTACAATTTTTTTCAGGGTTTCATTTTTAGACCTTACCAAAGACACTTTAGTATGGAGGATCATGTAGATCACATTTTCTTTTAAAACTGTATATTGTTAGCATGTGGCTTTAACTCTTCACATGCCAGAGGATTTGAACCTCTATGGACTATATGCGTATTATTTGATGCAGATCTGGGACTAAGGCACGTTAAGAGTTAAAGGTAACTTCTACGCTGATAGTAAAATGCTTTGAAACATATTGGTGAGGGTTTGAGATATAGATTTTAGAAAATTCTTACAATAAGCCAGTTCGGAGTTTCAATTTGCACATGTGTAGCGCATGGGTAGAAGAAATGTCATTTGTATGATACTTGTGTAAGAAGACATTTTAACCCCTTGGGGACGACGGGCTTGTATAAAAGCCCAGTATATTGCACACTGAGAGACGACGGGCTTCTACACAAGCCCAGAATATATGACAAAAATTTCGGTTACACACTGGATAAATTGAAGTGTTTTACTGCTTAATGCATTTTTCTCAAACATTACACATTTGTAAATAGCACTAAGTAAGAAAATAAATATTGTGAAAAGAATTCTATTTAAAAAATGGGTTTATATTCCCTTCAAAATCAACCACGTGCCAATCGCGTCGTCTCTCAATGAATAACAGTGCCGTATAATATCGAGCCCAAAGGGTTAAAAACTGGATTGCTCAATGTGAAAGCTACTGTAAAAGTGGAATTTTTTGCGCTTGTAGCGTTTGGTGATATTTTGCGTGTTTTTAATTTCGCAGAGAGCCAAAATACAGAGCAATTAGTAACCACAAGCGGCACAATGAAGCCTCTGCAGCCAGCCACGCATGTACACACAGTACAAATACGAAAGACACTGAAAGGGTGCAAAATTTTGCCAAAAATATTTGCGTGTTTTTATTTCAGTGCTATCATCAGCATGCGCGAAATGCATGAAAATTCCCGCATCGCAAAATATTCCACGTTAACAGTATGTGATCAACCATTCATGCACAAGATGCATATTCAAGAATGTGTAACGTGAAGGTATTCTTTTCAATGGAATGTAATAAAAGCAATTATTCCAGCCATGACTTGAGGAATGGTTGCTCTCAAATGTCTTGCTTTATAGACGAGCCATCCAGTTCTCAAAGATATGTGGCATTATGAGGTAAATTGTTCCATAGATTAGCTCCGAACTGGCTTGATATAGATACAAGTTTCTCTTTATTTGGGAAATTTTCTACTTTGTTGTTAAAAGTTTTGAGGGATGTTTGCATTCACATTCACCAAACTTCACACAGGTAATTTCCATGAATTAAAGCTTGCTGTAAGTGTGAAAGCACTTCACGTGTATTTTTAATTCTTGCATGACAGTTCATACAACTGGGACTCATTTGCATAAATGGAGTGAGATTGCACAGTACTGATCAGCTGGTCTGAGCAAATGCAGACGATCAATGAAGCATGAGCATGATAGGCTTGACGTGTGATCATGTGACCTCACTGTTGGGCCAAGTCTTGAAATGTTGTTAGAAACAGATCAATATTTTAACCCACGGTTAAATTACTTTATGTTTTAGATTAAGTAAAGAAAATAAAACTTACAAGTTGAGATGCCAGCTCCACTCAACACAATGACATTTTTGCCTGTAACAACAAGAACAAAGGTCAAAATTAATGAACTCAAAAAATATATAATAATAAACTGACAAAAATAAATGAACAAAACTCTATTAAGAAATACAAAGTACTGGCAAATAAAAACAAAATACACTGAATAAATCTATTTAAGAAATAAATGAATAATTACACTCTGATAATGGACATGTTGTTATTAAATAATTCATCTCAGTGGTGTAACTGTATTATATAACCATGGACCTTTTTCAGCGAATCAATCTTTGAAGTGGGAGATCCACTGCTGTTTGATTATGTACATATCTAATATAATAGTCAGGTGTCTTTTCAATGAGATAGATACTTGGTTACATAATGTTGTTACTCTTAATGCACAGAGGAAAGAGAATTTGTATGTGTACATTTCATGTTTGGCTGAAATGTACACATAAAAACATGTTTGCCATTATGCACAAATGATAAATAGGATAAGCGAAGGAGAAATTGTAGATTTTTTTATGACATAATATACAGAATTTCTGTTTCACTTGGTTTTGCTTGCTCCTGAGAGACTATGGATTGCATCCAAAACATTTGATGAACAGGTCTTGTGCTTAAGTTTGATGGAGTAAATGTTTGGAAACTTGGGAAACTGAGATAACAAACTGCAGTATATAATCATTTCAGTGACATTTATCTTTGGAATTTAGAGGTATGAAACTGATAGTCTTCTTGGCAAACCAGTGCAACGTCAGTATTCTGTTGAGGTTACATGTGGCGAGCTGTTGTGCCGTTGGCACACAAAGTGTTAACATGTGGTGGGGAACAATATGTCACAGTACTGGGTATCAACACAGTCACAAAATATACAAAGGGGTTCATATTGTTTACAATACAATTGAGATGCACCGGCTGAATCCAGTTGGAAAGAACAACAAAATGTGAATTTACCAGAGATTAAATATACTATATAACATTCTGGAAGCCCCATTTGAATATTTTCAACTTTGCTGTCTGACATATCTGACAGTGTTTGAATACACAAATAATCACCCTTGAACACAAAACTTCACACAGTTTATGCCATCATTTGTAAAAAAATGTACAGATAAAAATCAGCACATGAACTATTGTCAGCAGACAAAAATTCTGCATTACAGCAGTCTATGGGGGAAAACTGGAATGGTCATTCCATGATTTTCTCTTTTAAAAAGCACATAATGATTGTTTTGAACTGCAAGTTTTACAGGGTTTCATTTTTAGACCTTATCAGAGACTCTGGTTGCATGGGGAATTGTGTAGTTCAGTATTTTTTTTAAACTGGTCCAAACATTGTTATAAGATGACTTTAACCAATTGGTGATACAAATGAGACAACTCTGGCTGGAATCTATGAAAATGTGTGTTATTTTTCAAATCCAATCATCTCCAACAGGTGAAGACAAGAGTGAAAACAAGCAAACATTTATCTCCCCCGTCTTACATTTGCCACTCTTGATATACTTGGCGACCCCTTCTACCGTCAGCTCCTCCAAGAGTTGCTCAGGTTTGCTTCTTGCTTCTGGCTCTGCAACCGGATCACCAGTCTGTCGGTTGTGTAATGTAAACCTGTTCAGTAATTGTTGCAGCACGCTCACTGTAAAAAGATGTAAATAATATTGATGTCACAAGTCTGTGGAAACTAAGCAAGTTTTCAAATGGTAGTGGGCAACATGGCATGGAGTTCGGGACAGCAATTCATCCTTCTTATTCTTTTATCTCCAATACATACAAATCTTTTCCTGCATACATAATAAACAATTTCTGTGCAGAGGTTCAGCATGTAGCCCTTTCAATACTAAAGCCAAAATAGGTGTAGTTGTACACAACGGACTCTACAACCAGTGCAAATGAGCCACCTATCTTTGCTATGGACCACTATCAGATAATAAAGCGAATATTATTTATTACCATGATGATCATCATTTTAATTCCTTTTCACCACTTTGTGGGGTTGAACATGACATGTATGTTCTTGCCAGCCCTTCTCAAAGCCTTCAGCTTCTGTGTGTTCTGGGTGTACATGTATGTCTGTACCTGGGAGAGACCAGATGTTCTTACATCTTGCTCTATTGCCTCCTTCCAAATTATACCACGGAATTTGAAAAGAAGACAATGTAATTGTAAATTATCCTGATAGAGCCCTCCCCCCCAATCTGATGCCCCCCACCCCCTGGGCCAAACAAGGCCAAACTGGGCACTGTCATGAGGAACAATTATTCATCAAATACACCATTTCTGGATCTAGAGAAGAAAATGTTTGAAAATTACCTATGTAGTACTTTGAGCCCTTAGGTACTCCAGGGAGGGCCAGGTGTATCATTTGAGTCCCCTGAATTCCCACCCCCTTTGGATCATTCTTGCTAAGTCTGGGCTAAATCCAATCATGAATGTTATACACCTATCAATTGTAAGACGCACCTCTCGACCCCCGGGAATGGTGCGTCACTTGTCAAACGTGAGTCGGATTTTCATATACCATGACGCAACTGTATGTCTCGACTATGACGGACCATTTTCTTACAATGACTGTGCCTAGGCCTATTTAAACGTATACAAACTGACGCACCCCATTTACCATGCTGTGACGGACCAAATGCTTCCATGACGGTACCCTGCGTCATTATTTGATGGTAAATGACCTAGCCTGTCCAGACGCCGTGCGAAGCACGGCGTCTGGCCTATACCTTCGTACTGCTGTAGGGTTTCCCGTCATGTCTCTTTTATCATGACAGATTGCGAAGCTAGCGTGAACAATTTAACAGATCATAACTCAATTGCCACTTCGTGGTATGGTCTCTCAGTCACCTTGCCTTCCTTAGAGTCATATGAGTTTGCCTTGATGTGGGGTTTTTCCCTCTATGGGCACTGGAATATAAAATTTCCGCGGGATTTCAAAATGGCAGCTTCGGAACATCCACGTTTCTGCGCATGCGTGCGTTGACACTTACCAGAATGCTACGTGCGAGCGACTCCATAGCTATACAGCGGGCAGTGCGATTACAAAAGCACTAACAAAATCCCCGGATTCTGCGGTGGAGTTTACCATTTTTTATTAACAATTTTTGATTCTTAATTGAGTAGAAAGACATACTACATTACCTACATTAAAAACATGAGTCTAACGTGATTGTGGGAAAAGCCCCCGCATGCAACTCACCTCGGTTTACCGGTGTCGCAAACACACGAAAGCAAATGGGTAATAGTTGCTCCGCTGCCGCAGCAGCGGATGCTTGTATTTAGCTAAATGACCGCACCCATGATGCCCATTCCCGGGGGTCGAGGGGTGCGTCTTACAATTGATACGTGTATTAGTTAAAGAAGAAGATGAAAATGTGAAATAGCAATGATCATCGCAATACCAATTACCATAGCTCACTTGAGCCTTAAGCTCAGGTGAGCTAAAAAAGCAGTGAACCAATAACTTATGGCCATAACAGATTTTACATTTCAGGTTGGGTAAGACTTCGACTTTGAATGAAAATGTGAAATCAACTTGATGAACAGAACTTACTTTCCGATTCTTCACTACTAGACTCCTGAGCCTGGGCTGCTGCTCCTCCCTTTGCACCTTCTCCTTCATCTAATTATGCAAATTATGAAATGATTAGAAAATTGATTATAAGTGACGAATTGAAGTCAACGCCAACGGCAGAGTGTGAATTTTAATCAGGCTTCTGAAAATGTAACTAGATCTAGTCCTTAATTTTCATTTTGTATGATAAAATGTTTACTTTAACCATATTAAAGCAATATTTTCAGTACAAATTTGTAAAAGACTGAATTTTAAGGCAATTTTGTGTGCCTCCACTGCATAAAAAAAGGCCATCCATTACTTTGTAGATCTACACAAAAGTACAATTTTTGTCTTGTGACTGCCACTGGCAGGAACTAGCCTACACAAAAATATATGCATGGGACCACGGACATGGACTGCTGTACGAAATCTTATTTTGTGTGTGATATATCGACACTGTCTACTACTAGTACTACTATATTAGTATAATAAACAACTTGGTACTATTAAAAAAAAAAACGGGGGGGGGGTACTTTACCTTTTTTGTCAGACATACTGGTTGTGCTTCAAAGTTTTAGTTTAATATGATGAAACACAAGTCCTCTCGAACAACAGGCGGAAGCACTGATGAAATCGCAGAGTTGTGTTGTTGTTGTTGTTGTTGTTGTTGTTGTTGTTGTTGTTGTTGTTTAATGGTTGTTATTATTGTTGAATGGCAATCAGTCAGAATTGGACTTTTTATATTTTGCGTACTTTTTGCACACATAACATTAGTAGCTAATAAATTAAAACAAACAAACAAAGTCTAATAAGTGAATTCTCATGAAAATTAAATAAATTTAAAGCACAACAAATATGAGTATTGAATTTAACATCAGTCCCGGACATCAGTTGCAGAGAGCAGGACTGCAGCATTTTAACAGCTTATTCCACTGAACCTTGAACAGTGTTGTGGCAATTTACAAATATTACTGACAAAAATTATTCCGTACAAAATAATCATAAGAATAGCCAGTGGCGTACTAGACTGAAAAATCAGTCTTTTTCGGTCGAGATTTGTTCCGCTGAGACTACGTCTGGCTACACTGAATCTCAGCTATAGAAGATCAGAAATTGTTAAAAAAAACTGCTTCGAACGGGCGGATTTTTCAGTCTAGTGGCGTACCTGCCCCCGTACCTGGCGTATCGTCAGAGGAGGCAATTTTTTTTTTTTTTTTTGGTGCATGCGTGGGTTTTTTTTTTCGCAGAGGTCCGCTGCCAGACTCCAAAAGTCCCGCAAGTCCTGTCCAGAAAAAGCTGATGAGCGGCGACGGTGGGGGGTGAGGGAAGGTGGGGGCCGGCTCACCCGAGGTCAAGGACGAGGCCAAGTATTTTTCTCGGAGGTCAAGGACGAGCTAGGCCAAGGCCGGGGGTCTAAAAAAGGCCGAGGACGAGGCCAAGGATTTTTCTCCAAGGACAAGGACGAGGCCAAGGCCGGAGAGGGCCGAGGCCGGCCGAGGCCAGACATTTTATGGCAAGGCAGGATCAAGCACAATCTCAAAAGAAAATTGTTTGTGTTGATTCTTATTGTTTAATCTCATGTTATGACCCCTCAACTCTCCATACAACACATGCATACACTTATATACATAGACACTACTGGATCTCTCCTCATTCTTATTTGTGAACTTTGTGTACTTGTCTTATCAATGTATGACTATACCTTATTTGCAGGGTTGGGGTAGTGACTACTTTTTTTATTGGGGGGAGGGGCTCAAATTTCTTGGGTCACATATTTCTGCAGGGGGGGGGGGTTTTGGTATATCATTATTTTGTCATAGTTATTTTGTGACAGTTTGTTATGTAAAAAAAAACACACCCATAATTTTACAAAATCATCGTTAACGTTTATTTTGTAACAAAATCATTCTCACTGACACTGTCAGAAAATTAATGTATTTTGTCCAAAAAGTAACCGTTTATTTTGTCAACTTCATTTGGTAACAAAAATAGTTTCGTTAGAAAATTAAATAATTCTCGCAGTGGCGTAACTACGGGGGGGGGGGCATAGGGGGCACGTGCCCCCCCAA
>JZLH01S0059944.1:18782-33035 GCA_001188425.1 Eucidaris tribuloides | reverse complement strand
GCCCCATATTTTAAACAAGACCTTTTCAAGTTATAATTTCCCATTCTTTCTCAATTCTAAAGGCAGTTTATTATTGGAAACATCTTAAAATTTACTGTCATGAGACTTCTCAGTACATTGGACATAATGATGCGAAGAGAAGGCCATCATCTTTAATTAGTAGCCTTATCCTCCTTGTCACTGTCTTATGAAGATAGGAGGTCACTTTCGTCTTCGAGGGGTGTGGTCTTGTTTCTGAGACCCCTTCAGAGGAACGTATTGCCACTTTTCGTTTGTTGGAAGTCTTTTCAAACCATCAAAACTGTTTTATTGGTAATATGAAACCGAATTACTATGCTAGTGTGAATTAACACCCCACCCCTATCGGGAGTCGAAAAAAAATGTTAAATTTCATGTTCCAGTCCCTCTGTCATGGGCGTGCCTGCATTTGATAATCTCTCCGCCTTGGAGAAGAAACGAGAAAGAATATTCATTGATGTCTTTTCAAATAATTTATCATTTTCCAATAATAAACGTAATCAGGACATCATTATAGAAAAACCCCTTCAACGTAAAATGCATGCGTTATAATGTATGTTGCAATACTTTTGAGTAGGGAGGGTAGGTTTGTGCATAAATGTGGATATTCAGGCTTTCCCATATTATTCATCGTGTTAGACTGAGAGTATCCCCCTCCCCTTCCCGTGGAATCATTTTCCCCTTCAAAATCTGTCGCTCGTAGAATTGCTAAAGAACGTATTTCTATCGTACGTTTTTGATTATTCTTGTAGGCCCTAAATTTTGACGAAACAGTGATGACAGGGGTCAAAATAGTCTCATAAAACCACTAGAACCCATGAGCTTCAGGGGGCTCCGCCCCCTCGACCCCCAACTATGTTACCGTCATGTTTTGAAAGTCACCTGCTATCAGCAGTTCATAATAAAAAAAACTTATACCATGGAAGTGCCAAGAAGTTCGTAAGCGGGTGTTTGTTTTGTTTTGTTTTGTTTTTCATTATTGTCGACTGTAGCTTTCAATTATTTTTTAAAAAAAGTGTTATCAAAAGGTCACAATAAGCTTATAAAACCGGTCGAACTCATTCTCGAGCTTCAGCTTCAGGGGGCTCCGCCCCCTGACCCCCGACAAATCATCACCACATTTGAAAAATAACGTGGCTACTCGGCATTCAGACTACTGAATTCATACCTATGAATGAAGTTACAATTTTGAAAAAATGGGGTTATTTTGTTATTGTTGACTGTCCATTTTTCGTGTTGGCAGAGTGACAAAATATCCGTATGAAACTGCTAGAAGCCATGAGCGTCAGGGGGCGGAACCCCCTGACCCCAACCTAGGACGGGGACCCTATACTTGAAACCCTGGAACCCATCCATTAGGATGGTCAGCCTTCCCCTGTCATCCATTTTATTGACTTATACGCACCCCCTCCTTTGAAAATGGCTACGGGCCTGCAAAATGCATTTTCTTCTTGGAATTTCAAAATGTTTCAAACCGCTCGATCGCTACGCTCGCTCGCGGAATTGCCTTTTCACCACTAATGACATAAAACTGCTTAAAGCCGTGAGCTTCCGGAGCCTTACTCCCATCCGGGACGGGGACCCCACTTGGAATTCTATAAGGTGAGCCCCTGGAACCCATCCGTTAGGTTGGTCAGCCCTTCCCCCTATCATAGGTCCTTTTTCACTATAAGCACCCCCTCCTTTGAAATATACGTATTCTGGCTAGGGGCCTGCAAACGCATTTTTCATCATAGAATTTCGAAGTTTTCCAAACTGCTCGCTCGCTACGCTCGCTCGCGGAATTGCCTTTTCACCACTAATGACATACATACAAACACATATTCACTACAAAATAAGCCTATACATCAATACGGCGATTTTTAAATACATTTTAACACAAAAAATAGCAAAAAACTAAACCTTAGACAGGGTACCTATCCCCGCCCTATCGCACGTTTAGCGTTCGCAGCGCTAAAAATCCACCATCTCAAAATGCAATTTCGGCTGAGCGACTGGGTGCCCCCCCCCAATGAGCTGACCACGGTACGCCACTGAATTCTCGTCTCAAATTGACTTCGACAAGAATTTTGTTTGTGTCATTTTTGCAACAAAATTAAATTTTGTTAAATTTTGTTATGTTGCGCGCAAAATAATTTGGATTATGTTTGTCACAAAATAAATATTGTTACAAAATAAGTTGGACAATAAATCGCCATCCCTGTTAGTACTTTCGATATAATATGTATACAAATCATTTGGTATTAAAATAATTTTTGTTAACGATAGTTTGCTAATTTTCCCACAAAATAAATCATCTCTGACCACCAAGTGACCACTATACATATAACGGGAATTTCTACTTTTTTGTTGAAAATTCGCCCCCCCCCCATTGTTGATCATTTGGCTAGAATTTTTTTTTTTTTTTTGGGGGGGGCGGTACTTGCCTAGTAAGGTAAACGGGAAGTGTGCCGCTCTAATAGGTGACTTTTTCGCCAAAATCCTTAAACTATGGTATGGTTTTAGGAAAAAAATCCTTAAACATGGGTCATGATTTTGAAATTTTACGATTTACACTAGATATTTCGCCTATTTCATCGCTAAAATGCTAAAAATTGCCACTTTTTTTATAAACCCTTATTAATAAGGTACCATTTTCCGCCAAAATGACCCTTAAAAAAGGGTCGGGTTTTTTCGACGTCAGCCGCACACCCCCGTCGGAACAAATCTGAGTATCCCCCCCCCCCGGAGTCCCGGGGGGTCAGATAGGCCTATATGGTCGTAACTCCCTGTCCCCGTCCCCCCCCCCTGTCTTGTCGGATGATGGATGCTGTTTGGCTTGCAATTTGGCAGATAAAATTTTTTGGCGGTCAAAAAAAATGGTTATGGACGTCACCGGCACCCTGCCCTCCGCTTGTCGGATTTTTTTTTTTTTTTTTTGGGGGGGGGGGCAAAATTTTCTCGACAGAGTTTCGCCCTCCTAAGAATTTACCCTGCGCCGCCCCTGTTCTATAGATAAATAGATAGACAGATAGACTAGATAGATAGATAGATAGATAGATAGATAGATAGATAGATAGATATGCCGATCGTATTATACAGAATACTGAGGGTTGATCCCTCTGACTAAAAAAATAATAATAAATTGTGGTGTCTGTTACAGAGTTAAGGGATTTTGTTCAATCCGCTAATATGGGTACCCATAAATGTGAGTTTATTTATGAGAATAAATGCTAAATGATTATGTCGACAGCATCTGTACAGTTTCGAATTATTTCAATTTTCCATTATCTAAGTGTTTTCTATTATGCAAATCATGCAAATTGACACCAATATATTCCCGGTCGGTCTAGATCATCGGCGCTGTAGCCTACAAGTCGTTGGGTCACGTCACAGATCACTATGTGTTTGCACTTTGCAGCGCCCCGCGTCTCTGGAATGAACTCCGTCATTCCCCTTCCATCCAGACTTTCAAATCAAAACTCAAATCTCATCTGATAAAGGCAGCATATTATTGACTCTTTGTTTCCCTTTAAAAAAATAACTACCCCCTTTTCAAACTACCATAACTTTTAGAAAAGTAAGTTGGCAGGGGTATTTCTATACTCGCTGACTACCTTCTGTGTGAAAATGTGATTGATCCGTCAAGTCATGCGTGAGTGAGCATGCATTAAAGGCAAAATGTCACTTTTCAAAAGTCACAGGAGTCATCTCTTATGCCAAAATAATGGTAAATAGTGGAAGTTTTTGCTTTATTTATAAAGTGTGCTCACTCAACCATGACATGGTTACAACCTCTTATGTTCGTACAACACGTAAAGATACATTTTGCTGAAAATTATCGGATTTCATTTTTTCAATTGATTTTACAATTTCGAAACTGAGGAAAAATGGAATTTTTTAAATTGAGCTCACTGAAGCGTAAAATAAGCGAAAAGTGCCTGGGGAGGTGTAAGGGGGTTAAACGAAAGATGATTAACATAAATAGCGCTTAATCATTTACCAGAACCAGAAATTGTTAAAATCCTGCATCACAAATCCCCCTATAAATGACCTATGTGACTTTTGAAAAGTGATATTTTTGCCTTCAATATGTGCTCACTCATGCATGACTTGACGGATCATTCACATTTTTGCACAAAAGTTAGTCAATGTTTAGTTGTAGCTTTTTCTATTACCTTGCCATGTACTTTGTTATATATGTATATGACTAAGTGTTTGTAATTGTTCGCCACGAGTGACGTTTATGTTTGCCCGTTAGAGAGTGCAGAAATTATACATGTAGTAGTAGTAAAAGTAGTAGTGGTTGAAGTAGTAGTAGTAGTAGTAGTAGTAGTAGTAGTAGTAGTAGTAGTAGTAGTAGTAGTAGTAGTAGTAGTAGTAGTAGTAGTAGTAGTAGTAGTAGTAGTAGTAGTAGTAGTAGTAGTAGTAGTAGTAGTAGTAAGTAGTAGTAGTCAGTAGTAGTAGTAGTAGTAGTAGTAGTAGTCAGTGTAGTAGTAGTAGTAGTAGTAGTAGTAGTAGTAGTAGTAGTAGTAGTAGTAGTAGTAGTGGTGGTAGTAGTAGTAGTAGTAGTAGTAGTAGTAGTAGTAGTAGTAGTAGTAGTAGTAGTTGTAGTAGTAGTAGTAGTAGTAGTAGTAGTAGTAGTAGTATTGTCATTAAATTAAGTTAATTTGTTCTAGGGATCTATTTTTCAAGCTTGGTTTCACCATGGAGGTAGGGTTTCACGTAGACTCCTTCCAAACCATACGGAATATCATACTGCACTTGTTGTGCTGTCACTTTGTGTAAGTTACGTTCATTCACGATCTCCATAAGTGTTCATTGATGCGATAAATTCTTTAGTCATGTGCACTATTTTGATTGTTTTTTTCCCCTTTTCTTTCTTGTTCTGTTTTGTGGAAAATAAGTGAATAAAAAACAGAACAAAACTTTAGTATACGACGTCTTCTACACCCGCGTTCCTTGAGGTGGACTGGACTCGGGGTCAACTTATTTCCCGACCCGCCTAATTTCCATAACGATCTATCCCACGAATGCCAAATCGTGAGGTGGTTTTCCCCACCTTCCAAAAATAATACATGTAGGCCAATAATTATTTGACGCAATATTATAAATACCGTAAGGTGTAGTTGCATGCGTATGCACACAGAGGGGTATACAGTAGGCGTATATACGTAGACGTGGTCTTTCTGCCTTTATTTTCCTCGCTTTTGTAAGGAACATCAAGACATCTTCTAGTTGCTCGGTGGGAATAGCCGTCAGAGGCTTCCTTCTCCTGGACTATCCAGGTATAGTTCACTTCTTGTTGTTCATTGCGGTTAGTCTATAGGCAATAGGCATATGACTACATATGTGACGTCATTGCAATAATGTCAACGACGTGTGATCAGTTCGTGTTTTCGAGACATTTTGAGACAAATCATTCTCGTTCTTGTAAAGAAAAATGCATTTATTTGTGATTCTGATGATCCATTAGACACATTATTTTCCACAAACCCTATAGCCGTTGTAGTTCTGATTTTGACACGACGTATACAACTACACTGTAGGCCTATTTGTTGCAATTTTGGTCAGTGTTGTGTTTGTTTTAATCTAACGGCTATGCATTCCTTGCAAAAATACAAGTTTTAACCCATTTTCGAGTTAACCAGAGCCCATATAAAATGTATCCATTTTTTTTCTTCTTATATGCAACATAACAATATAATATGTACGATCATGATTTTACATTCCAGTCGATCGCTCAACCCAAATCAACATGGCGAGTTGCATGGATATCGTTTACAGTAAAAAAAAAATCAAAGATGGCCGCCCATATAACAGCCACAGGATAATGTATCTTCAAAGAATATTATTTTTAGAAAGTAGAAACATTATATTTGGTACTAAATTTTTCCCCAAAACGGTCGTGCATGTAGAATTGATCTAATAATTCCATCTTGTTTAATTGGTTTTTCGCAAGCAGATACTGATGCAAACGTTATTTTGCTTAATTCAGAAAATCCATCATAACATCACCAAATTAAATTTTCAAAAACGTATGGAAAAATATTGTCTTTTGGCTTTACGTAAAAAAAACCCTCAACAACTATACTAGGTTCTTCATTCATGTTATACAATCTGTTGCTAATTCAGTTGCAAGTTGCCTTCCAATATGCGTAATCTTTCAAAGGTTTAAATTAAAAAATCATGGTCAATATGTGACAGGGTAATTGGCATAATTTTAAATCTCGATTTAAATTACTCCAAATAGAAAAATAATTACTCCCATAGACGTATGTTTTCAGAGGCGTCGATCCGTGGGGGGGGGGGGGGGCGATCGCCCGACCAATGAAAATATTGGAGGGCAAACATATCGATTTGCCCCCCAATAATTTTGACAACTTGAAAAATTCATAATATGCAATGCAAACATGTTTTAAGAAGCATTGGAAAGCACTACAACATGGCATAAAAGTACTATTAAACATACAAAATTGTCAGTTTTTCGCAAAATTTAGTATTACAATTTGGCGCGCAAAGCGCGCCGAAATTTTTGGATATTTTATCACTTTTGCCCCCCCCCCAATCCGAAACATGGATCGACGCCCCTATATGTCTTATAAAATACAAATTTATGGAGCTGTGTGCATGTTGTTCAAAAAGAAATTTTAAACTGAAGTTATGGCAAATTTTTCCGGACAAATTTGCACATGTATGTATAACAACGTATAACAACAATGTCCATAATATTACTTTCATAATTCAACTTCTCCCCCTCTACAGTGCATGTAAAATAGACTTACTTTTGTTCAGATTTGATAATGAGAAGAACACAACCCTGATTTTTCAATCATGGCTGATTTATTTCGTCTTCCACAAGACTTTTGGCTTTGAAAATGTTTGCGATATGAATTTTATATGTGAAATCTGACGAGGAATTTTTTAAATATTTTTCCCCCTTGAAAGTCAATAGAGTGCTTACAAATTGATTTTGATTAATCATTTTACAGATCTATGCCCATAGCATAAACTCAAATGAGTTTCCTTACAAAAAAATAAGACTTGCTCATTCAAACTCCTCTCATTGTTCAACCCTGATAAGTGATAACTAATAATTAATGTGAGATCACGATTGGTGGGCAATTTCAAATTTGAAATACAAACACGTTGTTGCCTCTTGGGGAAAATCGATTAAAATATCCCTTTTCCTTATTAAAAAGAAGAAGACATAATTAATTTCGCATCTTTGAAATAAGAACGAGGCTGTCGAACAAAAGTATGAAAACAGGTAATACTAATAATCATACAAAACTCGTTAATTACGACAATAAAGAGAACATAACTATGGATAAATTAATTTCGTTGCTATGTTTTGCTTCAGCATTAGACTTGCCCTTGTTTTCTTTTTTAAGTTGTGGATGTATATGCCCCTAAGTGACATATATACCTTAGCTTTATGTTGTGTACGATAAGTTCCATGTGTATGTTAAGTACTATTTTTGTTATCTCTCGGATGGTAAATTTATTTTCCTATTTCAATTTGGCATAATTATAGGCTGATGAAAGAAATCTGAATCTGAATAAAATTATTGCGTACATGGAGGTGGGATTTTGCAGCAAAGATAATGTATTTCATTCACTTAACGAGTTACTTAGTGTTAAGTATTATTTGTAATTATCTTATTTTATAGGTAGGAGTACGTGAGATATTTACTCCCTTTTCCCCTTTTTTTGTCCCCAACAGAATTATTCATATATACGTTTCCCTTGTTGTTATATTACAATATAATATATAGATTTATAACTGAATATTTGAATTTACCTAACAATGAAATTTATACTGTGAAATTATAGCCATGATGATATGTCCCAAGTCTGCCTTTGTTCTCCTCATATGACACAATTGTTTACCACTTATCTTGCATGAGGCAGATACTGTTATGGTTCATAAAAATGAAAGAAAGGTAAAATTTTAAAATACTTTCTGGAAGGAGAACACAGACATACAAATGTGAAAAAAACATGTGTTTTTTTTTTCTTTTCCTTTTTATTTCGTTCATTGGGCCTATTACAGTCTATAGGTTCACATGTCATCGTCATCACATCATACGAAACACTATAAACCAGAAATTGGTACACTGATCTACAAATACGATCTATAATGTGGTTCGAAATGTATGTACTATGTACCTCCATGCAATACACAAACATTTTACCAAACAACAGGCTAATGCGACATAGTCCTGCTTTAAACAAGTATCGTGTATAACGGAGGGCCCGGTTTTCCCCACATAGTAAAAATGACATGTTGGGACTGTAAACAACGGGTAGACACGAAGGAAAGCAAGGAGGAAACGTGAACATTGAACTCCACCACGGGGTCAAAGGCATACAATTTAACAATAGCAAATTGTTTAGATTTTATGATAACAGTAAATGGCATGTTACGATAGTGAATTAATGCTATATCTTTGTGTCGTGATATCAAACGATGAATTAAAAGGAATTTGTGCGGAAATAGCAACAGCGGGTTAAATTTATTCTCACGGAACAACCATCAGATTTAGGGTTATCATCAACCTGAACAAGCCCATGTAGACGGGATTTTTTTTTATCGAGGTACGTATAATTTTTAAGCGGATAACAAAAGAGCAAACTTTTTACTGACGCTCCTTGCATGCACCTAATAACTTTTAATTAAAAATTTACATTATTTTCTACGGCAAGTTGCTCGAACAAAGAACCGTGACACATAACTGGATCAAAGCCTCGGGTTTGGGATGTGAGGCAAAGATGATAATGGAAACATGGCAAAGCCTCTAGTTTTGGGAGTGAGGCAAAGATGATATTGGAAACATGTAAGGCGAGTTATGGTTTGTGGAACATTTTGTAATCCTTTGTAAATTTTACTGAATGTTCAACATTGGTTCAGTGGTCTAATCCTGCAGTAAATCAAGGTCACATATTATTGTTATATTGAGAGTCCCTGTCGAAGTTATACACGTTTCAATTTGCTTATACATGTAAAATGTAATTTGGAAAATGTTGAAATTCTTTATGTCAAAATTGATCGAAAAGTTTAAAGAATCAGAATATTTGTCTTTTATTACACTTAAGATTTGGTGTAATCTTCTGACGGGAGCACCAAACTTGGCCAAATGCGAATTGTAAATGATGAATCAGATGCAGGGACTGATTAGAATTTGGCTCTGAACGGCCAAACGGTTCACAAAGCGTACTCTTGTCCAAATATACACACATCCAGACGCGAGGGCGCGCGCGCGCACACACACACACACACACACACACACACACACACACACACACCTTGTAACTAAAATGGCAATTTGCCATATGCATACTGTTGTGTGATGTATTATTACACATATCAATATTATTATTTTAATTTCTCAGTTCAGTGAAGCATAATACTTACATGAGGTTGTGCTAGATAACGATTAAGAGCGACAATGGCGTCATCAAGTGATTTCAATACTCCGATGATAAACGAAGCTTCAGAGGCGAGCTGCCAAACTGACGATGCCGAGGTGACCGGGAACGACGATCTCGACGAGCGGCCTATAACAATAAACCATCACCGTGGTGAGTACAATGATTAACTCCTACTCTAACCCCCCCCCCGTTCACAAAACTTATGGACCTGTAGGGGTGTATCCGGATCTTTTTTTTTTTTTATGTCGTTGTGAAACTTCCTCGAAAAAAATGTCTTTGGAGAAAATGTGGACCATTTGAAAAAAACTGGGGGAGAGGATCCTACGACCCTCCCGACCCCCTCAGCTTAATGGTCTGCAAGATTCTTTGGCATGATAAGAGTTAAGGACCGGTCGTGCCTGAGGAGTTAAAACCCCGTTTCTGATGCGAGAGTTTCCTGTATGGGTCGAGATCATGAGTATACACCTGCGATCTTCAATTTCTTCAACATGATCGGTCAAATGTCACTGTTTTTTTATATAGAGCATTCTTTATCTAATAACACTATACTATGGCCATTGATTTTGAGTAACTCGTTTGGATCCTAGGGCCATTTTTCTGAGACAATGTAATTTCCCAATTTCGCTACTTTGCCAGTTCATGCGTTTTCGGGAATACCGATATATTCTTGCGTACTACGTGCCATACGATGGGCTGCGCAGAAAAAGAGCATGCATGACTGTCCTCGCTTTGGTAAGTAAGACAATAGGAGAAATGTCTCACAGTTTGTCTACGGAGCTTGTACTATGGCACGCTGTTACGCGAGAATATCTCGTTGTTCGGAGGATCGCTGAAGTTGAGAAAATAAGATATAATATTTGGGAAAAGACATTACCTCAGAAAAATGACCTTAGAATCCAAACGCCTTACTCAAAATCAATGATTATGGCATCATTTTGTTGGAAAATGAATGTTCTAAGCAATGGAACTATAACCAATGGCATTTGGTCGATGATGTTGAAGAAATTAACAATCGCAAGTTGTTGCGTTCGTTCTCGGCCACTATAGATACTTCATATTACTAGTTCCCGTCCCTCGGAGCCCCAGTGATATGAGACAGAGATACCACTGCAGGTTGAAGTATCCACGCTCCCCATCGAGAAGAAAAGGGTGAAAATCCGATGTGGTCAGCTTTCAAACACAATGTTAGTACATGGTGATCACATTAGCTTTTCTAGTGCCTGTCATCACTGATATTAATGATAAATCAATTATGATGGTAATAATAGTAATAATACCAGTCATAACAAGACAGTGAATAAATTACGCAATATAATATACGTCAGCGCCGTAATAAATTGTGCTTATCTGGGATGGCGCTAATTTCTTAAAGGTAAACCTTAAAGCAAAAAGTTTCTGTTCAGTTTCAAAAAAAAATTGTTCAGAATTTAATATCTTACTTGATCCTAACCCCCATAGAAAACTATGGTTTTATGCATGACTGTATAATATACTTTTCTTCAAATATTGTCAGTTTGGACGGCGAAAGGAAGAGAACAAACATTAAATGTTTTAGAAAATTTTGATTTTGAATGAATCTGCATAATGAATGATTTACTAAATTCAGGGTCCAAGATTAGGAGCCCCACCTACATGTAGCACATTCACATAAAACAAACAGAATCAAGCTCTGTTGGTAAACTAAATAGGGAGAATTAACATTTTCGTGATTTTGAACGAATTTGCCAGAATTAGCATATTGAATTTCCAAATTATGTGAGGATTTTTTTTTAATATTTCCTACCAAATCCCATCAGATACATGTAATATCTAAATCCTCAATGATTCAGAAAGTTGCTCGTTTATCATTTCATTGATTTTGAATAAATTTGCTAAAATTAGCATAATAAAACAATTAATGAATTTTCTGTGAGTGTTTGGAAGCCCTCACCCAGAGTGAATATCTGCTTCGAAATAATCAAAAGGAGAAGAACGATGTTTGTGATTACGCAAATGCACAATTCTGTGTAGAAATTTAGAAGCTGTCACATAGCGCGTACGGAGCCCGACTAGTCCCCTCGCAATATTCTTTTGGCAGGGACAATATTATTCTAGTTTTATCGCGTTTTGCACAAGTTTGATATCAGCGGTAGATAGGAACTTGTTATAATCAGGGACCAACACATGTCTAAGTTATAGTAGACATACAGAGTGACATAGGGAGAGAGAGAGAGAGGGTGGTGTGTGTGTGTGTGTGTGTGTGTGTGTGTGTGTGTGTGTGTGTGTGTGTGTGTGTGTGTGTGTGTGTGTGTGTGAGTGTGTGTGTGTGTGTGTGTGTGTGTGTGTGTGTGTGTGTAAACTAGGGAGAGAGGCAGAGCGGGGGACATCGAGACTAATCGAGCTACTTATAATACAGAAAATATATCCGCTATATTAGTATGACACTGCCGACACTGTATATGTATTACTTGCACTGTCTAAAATACTATGTCAATGGTCCGTATGATGAACGAATAACTAGATCTTCTTCCTCATCAATTCTCATCCGACAATTTTCCACCCAGGAATATGTTCTTGAAAGAATGTTAGAATATCATTTAAGTCTACTAATGCATGATACAAAATATATTCCCGGAAAAAACTCCCTGTACATGTGATATTTATTGTAATTATACTAATACTAAACACGAGATCTTGCGCAAATCCTTGACATTAAATTTAACGATAAACCGCGGTCAGAGTGGGTCGACTTATCTTTATGTCAAAGCTACTAACGAATATAAACTTTATTTTTATACCAACAGATGAGTCTACTTCGAAACTGCCCACGTGTATGGAAGACTGGAACCCACAACATGTCTTTAATTGGATGTTGCAGAATGGGATTCCAGCGAAGGAGGCAAGTGTTTTCAAGGATGAGTGCGTGTCTGGAAAAAGACTGAAAGATTATGAAGAAACTCACATCATGGCGGATTTCGATATGCCGAAAGGAATACTCAGAGATATCATCTATCGACGGAGGGAACGTTTGAGGAAAGGAAACTACATATCCTGTGATAATACTTCCATCATAGAAGCAAAATCCTTGCTAGTAAATAAGATAGGAATTCCGGATAAGGTAGCTCAACTGTTTGAAGTAGAGAGGGTTAACATGTGGGTACTGGAGCGTTACACGTTCTCTGATCTGATTCAAGATTTTCGTCTACCAGTGGGCGTAGCCCGTGAAATCATCTATAAATTGGACGAGCACTTTGAACGGCGGGCTGGACATGTAGGTCTCAATCAGAATGCTTTATCCGTCGGAAGTATGGAACCTCAGCAACTACACGGAACTGTAGATGACAGGAGCCGTCTGCGTGTAGCCCAGTCACAACGTGAATCACGGCGCGCTGAGATTGCGGCAATCAAAATTTGCGCGGGTAAACTGGCGAAGATTATCACTGGTGATGAATCAGGAAATATGGACTCGTTCTTGCCTATACTTCTTGTTAATAGTCCGTCGAGTAAACTTCTTACTGATGGGAAGTTATCATCGGAGCAGTTTGGATTCATCACAGAGGTTGACTGGGCTGTTGTTTTTGACATCGATTCTTCATCTGCATCTCCGTTGTACGACTTGTACTCTTCTGATAGAAATGCAGTTGCACAATTTCCGAACCAATTCCAAAGTGGAGACTTCAAGAAGAATTTTCATCACGATATAGATCATCCCAATGTTCTCCCATGGATTTTCACAAATGGCCGTGGGTCAATTGATACAGAGATGGCGGACGATGACAAGGTCAATCATCAGCGGTATTCGTACAGCATCTGGAAAGAACACAGAAAAGGTGACGTGGAAAGTGCAGTGCAAACGCTTGCTAATCCAGCAATTTTCCAGGTGACACGAGTGGTCATTGTAATCTTACTTTTGTCAGACGAAGATCTGGACATACTGAGTGATACTTACAAGATGATTTGCGAACATATCCGTGCGGACGTGAAAAGTACACTCTGTGTGACTAAAGATAAGGAGGTGCATGACAAGTGGGTACATGAAGTAGAGAGAAGATTGCCACCCTATGATATCAAGGTTTTGCAGAAAAATACACTAAGTGGTACACCATGGAAACAGATTAACGGTGCCATGCATCAAGTTGTTGGTAGAGAGATTGGTAGAAGCTTTGAACTTCCTTCCAATTTGCATTCGAAGTGTAAAGTGCAGCCTAAAGATGTCAACAGTTGGTCGGATATTTCGGTGGTGCTGAAAAATCAGTGTGAGTACTTGGAGAGTATGGATGAAGAAGAGTTTGAGAAAGTAAAACGCAAAGACGAAGTTGCGTTTTATCGAGGAAATCAAGTGAAATGGGAGAATTTCGCCTTTGACGATATGACTGATGGTGGTAACAAGCAGGTGCTACGTCGAGATCAGGCTGATAAATTAAAGGGGATGGTGGAGCGTGCTTTAGAAGGGAAAACTAGATCAAAGGTGATACGTGTCCTTCATCAACCGGGAGCGGGTGGAACTACCGTTGCCAGACAGGTTCTCTGGGACCTTCACAATAAATACCGCTGTATCGTTGTCAACCGTTATAAACATGAACGAACAGCAGGTCACATACTGGATGTTTGGAAATACGGCTATCAGAAAGACTCCAGTACTGTGGACATCCCACCTGTTTTAGTTTTCCTAGACAATCTGAGTGAGTATTCCGCTAAAGACCTCCGCGAAGACATAAAAGAGGCAACCGCGGAACTAGGAAAGGAAAAGGTGTGTGTCTTCCTTGTCTGTGAACGTAACACATGCCCCGATAGCGAAAGAAATATCGGTCAATGTGTACAAGTCAACCACAAACTCACAGA
>JZLH01S0059941.1:0-18366 GCA_001188425.1 Eucidaris tribuloides | reverse complement strand
GAGGCTTTTATAATTGTGAATCTATTCCATGCTACTGACAATATCTCAGTCAGACTATCTGATACTTGCTGTCACACATACAGTACATTCATTAAATGATTGATCAAAACGTGCCAGAGATTTCAAACCCTATGGGCTTTATGTGTATTATTTGGTGCAGATCTGCGACTTCAGCTCATTAAGAGTTAAGAATTGACACACATTAATGCCAGATCTCTCCCTGATACTGCAGGTGCAAAAGCTTCACTGAAAATTACCTGATCCTCCCCCACCCCCGCAAACAAACAAACAAACAAATTTAAATAGCTTCCTGATTAAGAAAATTTTGTTCAATAGATATCAATAACTCCTTACATAAACATACTTTATGGTCTGTTCTGTAGCAAAGTGTTCATCTTCCGTGCATACACTGCTGGAACTATAAAAATCAAGACATCATTCATAATGAATTCCTTGTTACAAGACAGCATTTTTTTTATTTTATACTTCATCGCTTGTCCAGTAGAAGGGCCTTATCAGTAAATATTCTTTAATTTGCGAAAGATTGTCTTATTTTTATTTTTATCACTTAACAAACAAACAGAACGATCTTAAAATATGCCACTACTTTGATTTCATATGAAAAGAGCCAATGGTTTTCACGTTATAGGCAACTAAAAGTTAACACTCTTCTGCCGGGAATATTTGCTAGGGTCCTTCTGCCAGACAGGCGACGACTTACAAATGAACAAGACTATTAGTCATTTAAAAAAAGGATTTGAGAAAATGATCAAGAGTCCAATAAGTATCTTTATAGAGATGCTTATAAATTGCAGGTGTTTGCAATAGTCCTTAAGTAAAAAAAAGTTACATCTGAGCAATTTGATTAATATTCATATTTTAAACGTCTCCATTGGATTCTGAGAAAGAATCCAGCTGCAAAATGTAAAGTATTACAATATCTGATTAAATTTATGGAAACTATTATTTGCCAAGAAACATCATTAATGCGTCTACATTCTTATACTCCATTTTGACATTAAGTATAATGTAGAATCATGTAAAAACAATGAAAATCTTATACCATCTTCTTGACTTAGATCCAACAAGTCACTATCTACATTCGTTGACTTATGTTCAAAAAGTGTTAACTTCATCATATTTTTGCTTTGCTTTCCTTTCATGTAATGTGAATGCTTATAAGATAATCATCCTTTTCAAAGATGACAAATCATATAAATGAAACGTGTTTGTATTTTATTTTTTTTTCTTCAATTTTGGATTGGGTAAATAATGATGAAATATACATCCATTTGATATTTCAAATTCAATGTGTCATTGTTTCATTATCTGGAGCGTTTGTGATGTTAAAATGAAATGGGCAATGATGAAGATGAAGATGGTGATGGATTATGTTTTTGATGTGATCATGATGATGGAGGTGATAACGATGATAAGTGATAATTATTGATATGCTTTTGACGTAATGTTGATAATGATGTGATGATGATGATGATGACGACATGATTATTGATGAGTTGATGATTCATGCTGCATGATGATAGTAGTTATGATGGTGGTGAATGTGGTGGTGATGGTGGTAGTGTTGGTGGTGGTGGTGGTGGTGGTGGTGATGGTGCTGAAGGTGGTGGTGGTCTTTGTTTAGGTGGTGGTGGTGATGGTGATAGTGAAGGTGGTGGTGGTGATGGTAGTGGAGGTAGTGGTGATGGTGCTGTAGGTGGTGGTGGTGATGGTGTTGGTGTTGGTGTTGTGGTGGTCGTGGTAATGATGGTGGTGGAGGTGGCGGAGGTGGTGTTGGTGATGGTGGGGTTATGGTGGTGATGGTGATGGTGGTGGTGGTGGTGGGGATGATAATGATGTTAGGATGATGGTGATGATAGATGAGTAAGTAATCACAGTTAAGCTCACACACCTGCACACGTAGATTATGAGTCAAGTGGGTCAATCATATACCCATAAATTCCTTAAAAATAAAATCAGTGTTATGGTAGCTCATCAAATCATAATTACATAAGTGTACAATGTGCTATAGCTAGGTATGCTAGCTGAAGTAGCAGCCAACAGCAAGTACTATAAGTATCTGATAAATATGTATGGCAATTGAAGGGGGATTTTTTTTCGGGGGGGGGGGTGGCGTAAAATCATGTATCCGACATTGCTATTGACATCGTCTTGTCTCTGAATTGGGATTTTGGTATATGAGATTTGATGTAATTCTTGATTTTTTTTCAATACTTGTGTGTATGTGATTATTGACAATCTTGTGAAAATTGTGATACTGTTTATAAATAGTTTCCACCAGTAAACTTGTCTAAGTCTGGAACTAGTACATAAGCTCGTGAATAAACAAATTACAATAGTTTTATGACTGATGAATCCTCAGAGAAATTATCTAAAATCAATCATGGAGAGAAAAGATTCGATCGATAAATATTGAGTTCCAACACTTTCATGAAATCTTCAGAGCGCTCGGTGGTTCCCACGCATCCTAGTTTTAGTATTTTGTCAATAAAGACTGCTACAGCATGCACTATGTAAGACATAATGTAAACTCATCGTGTACTGGGAGGGGTAGCCATTTTGGTCCCTTCCCTTAGCTTTTATTGGGGCAGTTTCCCCAATGAAAATACTTAGAGGCTAGACGACATTATGTCCCTTAATTCCCTAATGCACCCGATCCTACAAAAATGTTTACTTGACAATATACTGGGCTAAAAATGACACACACCCTGCACACGGACAGACAGACAGACAGACAGACACACACCCACACACACACACACACACACACACACACACACACACACACACACACACACACACACACACACACACACACACACACACACACACACACACACACACACACACACACACACACACACACACACACACACACACACACACACAACACACACACACACACACACACACACAATTTATTTCTTGGGTAGTTCTGGACAGGTCGATTGCAAAAATATAAGAATACCCCCTCCCCAAGATTGTGCACCGCAGATACTTTGGCGCGACAAACTGATGATTTTATTTGGCAAACGTGCTACATTTTCAACCAACTGCTGACATGATGTATCGATAAACTCAGACACTAGCACACTGAATACAATTTACACATATTTCACTAACAATACGATTCATAACCATTAACATCAAGTGTAACCAAGATCGTCAGTAGATGAGAAATTGGTGTGCGACTCATTCGAAATTCGCATTCAAATTCTGTCGAAATATCCACAAGTCCAGTGTCATTGTATCCATATTCCTTTAAAAAAAAGTGCATTAAGCATAATGACTCCGGACATCGTCAGTGAGCTAATGACTGTAGATAATGTGAGTCTGACATGAAATCAAATCATTCTAAATTTGATCTCTCTTTGGTCAAAATACACTGAGTTTTATATGTATTATACTGCGCTATAAGTCTACTACTGTCAACAGAATAATAACGATATCTGGGTAACTTTTCGTCATGTTTTTCCTGTACTGTAGTACGATATTCCTTGCATTGTTGTTAAAATGAATACGTTGTAGGCCTGTAAGTAAGGCGTACAGTCGTCTGAGGACCCTACGTCTTGGTATTGTTATTTGCTTATAGTATAGTTTTTAAAGGTTTTTTTTTTTAGAATGTTGGTACGTATACTTTCTCGGCAAAATATATAATTAATACCGGTAGGCCTATGTATTCTATATATTAATATTTTTGATGAAGATCAGCTTGTAGCTGAGGCAAGTGGTGCCGTGTTAAAATATATAATAGCACAAATCAATATAATAGTTACAATCCCAGGCCATATACCCGCCTCCGGCGCACCCACCCCGATTCACCCCTACTTCAACCCCGGTTCATCTCCAGTTCACCTCCAATGAATACCTGTTGATATGATAGCTCCTGTAACAGTCATTTAAACATGGTAACATGACTTGATCAAAAAGAGAACGATCGATAGCAATTATGTTTGTGCACTGATCTTCATGCTCGGATAGGTTTCGATGAGGAAGTTCATTTCTCATAAATAACCAAGATCTATTGCCACTCTAATATGTGTTAAGGTTGTGCTGGCATATGAATACACTCCACGAATTTCTTTCTACGTTATCATAACGGCTGTGATAAATCGCGGCAACGCACTGCGAGCAACAGATTAGAAAAGAATTAAGCCTTCTTGGAATTGTGACCGCTCTGCGCCTTCATCAATATTATTCAACTGCGTACAAGTTGGGAATATACTTCTCAAAGAAGAAAGCAACAGGCTCATCATTTCAATAATTCCTTTGGACTAAAAGTGACCGGATGGTTAGAAATATATTTGGATGTATTGTGTTTGTACGTCGACACTCGTTTACGAGGAAGTAACTGCAAATAATACTGCGATTTACTGCAACCGTGAGTTGGATGCGGATACCAGCATGACCAGTGTACATCGTGTACAAACGCACATCTTCAGTCGTGAGCAAACACATCACACTTAAGCACTACATACAAACATCAGGAATTTCAGTATTTTTTTTTTATATTCTAAACGTCGTAGCCCGTAGGCCCATTTTGTCAGGGTTATCAAGAACACACGATTTTTTATATCTCGTCAACCAGAGCAAAATCAACAGAACATATGAAATAACAACGATCGCTTAGCTCTTCTTCAGGCCTTGTGTACTACTTGCTGCATTTATTCTTATGTTAAATTTGACACTTGTGTGCGATGAAAATTAATTTGAAATTTTGACGTCGTAAACCGAAGATCATTCAGCCCGTCTGTGTGGTGTTAATTCGTTTCAATAGTGTCAATGTCAAACTGGACGAAATCTTTGGATCAAACTTTAACAAACTTGGATGACACTTTTCTTCAAATCAACTTTGATATACATGTACATATATATCTTAATCGGATTATTAATAGAAAATCGACCGTTATTATTGTACACCATCACTTGTTCTGCAGGAGAATGTGCACTATCCATGTGTCTTCGACAAGAAATATCATCACAGTGTATAAGAAACTGCAACTGACATGAGGAACGACTAATTCGGTACTTGAAAACATGCATGACGACGTTGCCGCGACGTCGTCGTCTCGAGATAATGAAATACTTCATTCATGACTATTGACGATTGATATTGGTATAACTGTGGCATCATTAGTATGTTATTCAATCTGCGAGGATGGCGATGAAGAATGACCTTCTCTTCGGTTATGTACTTGCTATAGCCATTTTTGTGCATGTGCATCGAACAAAGAGTAATCCGGTAATTATTGGTAAGTTGTACTGGAAAAATTATACAACCCTTATTATAATCCTTTTCCCACCTTTTTCCAAATTATTACTCCATGCACTACTACTACTACTACTACTACTACTACTACTACTACTACTACTACTACTACTACTACTACTACTACTACTACTAGTGATAATAACAATAATAATTATTTTAATAATATAATATAATAATTTGTTCCAGACCTGTCTACTCCATGTCCGTGTACAAAAAATAAAATGAAAAAATCAAGCCCAGATCACTTTTAGATTTTTAAAGATTTCAGTGGAAATTTTATTTCGGAGTCTGCTGTGGGTAAGATTTACTGGACTTTCACTTCGGTTTGTTCGTTATTTTTTATAATGAAGTCAATGAGTGAACTATTTTTTAAATTGAAAATAAAAAGACAACAATTGCCACCTCCTCATTGCTTGTGATTAACCGACTATACTCAATGAAGTCAATTAAACAAGTGTTGGTTTAAAAATGATATTTCAGAAGGGGTTGGCGGTGAGTATCCCATTGAATTATTGTACCTGGGTGAACACACAAAGTTTCAATGCTCCTAACGGGGTGGTGTCTAACAAGAGACGTTTGCAATGGACATTGGTCAGTGGCGGACCGTGGGTTAACATATTGAGGGGGCACCAAGTCGCTCACCCGAAATTGTATTTTCAGATGTACCATGGTGGAAAAAATAACTGCATACAGTATAGATGTATTGAACATATTTGGGTTTGATTGGCAATTTTTGTGTTGAAGTGTAAACAAATTTCAGTAAATTTGAAAAAAAAAATATAGATAGATAGATAGATAGATAGATAGATAGATAGATAGATAGAATCAGATGGGGGTGGCGGATATATTGCCGATTTCTGAGCACACTCTCCATACTTTTCAAGGAAAATAATCTTAAACTAGATCTAAGCAGTTTATGTAATTTTGTCCAAATAAATATCCGGCCGCTCTTATCGTTGAATGTCCATTTCATGACACGATAGTGTTATCAGAGAGTCAAAAATCTTAAAAAGCCCAGAACTCCTGGACTCCGGAGGACTTAACCCTATTTAAACTGGGCTAGTTCAGACCAGATTTTACGGGGGGGGGTCAATTTAATCCCCCGTCAGATCTCGGCAGCTGATCGCCGCGAAAATTTGCATGCGCATAGAGCCGGATGTAAACTACACGACTGTATGGTAAAATTGTCTAAAAAAAATATTTTTTTTACTATTTTTTAAGTAATTAATTATGCAAATGAGTGCATGAAATTTTGTTTTCGCATGTAACTCACTTACAATAGCTAGTAGAATGCTATTTTTTGGTGAAAATATTCTTTTTAACATTTCTAACAATTATCTACAAAAACATTTTCCGAATTGGTATTAATTTCTTATGTATTTTATTGTTTTGTGAATTTCTTATGTATTTCTTTGTTTTTACCTTTTGTTTTCTATTGTTTTTTCGATGAAATTTGTTGGGGACACTTTTGCAATCATAAACAGCATAAAATTAATTCATTTCAACCAGTAAAAGCAAAAATAATCATACGTTTATGTTTTTTGGCTGAAAACACAATTTCCATTGATTTTGTACACGAAATCAGGTTTTTTTTAAAGCAATTTTGGGATTGAGAAGTATGTATAAAAAGTCGCGCAGCGTCGTAGTGGTATGTCCGATTTTCCCGAAAGCGGTCTCAAAAGATGCGCAAGACTTGAAAGTAAAAAGTCAGCGAGCGATGCGGTGAAAAAAATTTTGCGCGGCGGCATGGTTGCGAAATTCGTCGAGTTGGGGGGGGGGGGTCAATTTGACCCCCCCCCCAGTAATATAGGGTTAAGCAAAAATATAATGTCGCAAAAACCGACAATGATGACGTAGAATCCAACCCCATTGAATTTGAACTGTTAGAATAAGTATGATGGTGGATAAGTCAAACCGATAGATGTTCAACTGTTAGCATGTTGTCACTGACTCGGAAACATTTAAGTTCATAGGTTTATGAATGAGAATTATGCAATTCTAGTTACCCCAAGCAACCTCCATTGTATCAAGAGGGATTCCGTGAGTGGGCCTATGGAACGAACGGTATTCAACTACATAAATGTTTTGATGTTAGGAAAGCCGCACTAGTCTTGAACAGATTACGCCTCAAAGGGGATAGAAACTGCTGAAAACAATGTTCAAAATTTGACAATAATTACTGAATACTGCAACAATATTCATAGGTTACTGCATTGCTCAAGCAAACGGTCACGCCCTTAACATCACGATTTTGGCGTCTTGCTTTGGGGACACAAGACATATGATCATTGATCAAATAAAATAACTGTTTTTCGAAGATACCAATGCATGCACCAGCATACTTTGAACTGCAATCTAACTTGTAAAGTTACTTTAGACAAATTATGCCAATCCCATGACAAACTTCTTTCCGTTTGCCCGTAAGCAACATCTTTTGAAGTCTTGTCTTTTATTTACTCTTTTTTTTTAAATTTTATGATTGGTGTATAGTAGTTAAATTTCATACATTATATATTGTCTTGTTTCAGGTGTCAGACTAGTAGACGGGCCTTCGTCATTTGTAGGACGTGTTGAGTACACAAGAGACAACGTCATATGGACCACAACATGTGGAATGAATTTGGGTATACTTGACGTAATCGTTATTTGTAAACAGCTGGGATTTCCTGGTGGAAACAGAGCCCTCGTGAACTCCCCGTTTGGCAGTGGAAGTGTTCAGCCGCGTGAAGGTTTCATCTGTACTGGTGGTAAGTATATTTACTCCGGTAGCAGTATCGGAGATTTCATGTGACGATTGGGGGGAGGGGGGGGGGGGTCACGGGAAGGCGAAATATAAAATACCCTCGCGCGGCGTAAAAACGCCCCGAGTCACCAGCACTGATTTGGTTAAATCAACTATTTAAATCATAGTTTTCTTTTGAATAGGTTCTCTGATAACAAACACTATAAAAAGGTTGAAAATAGAAAACTCGAGGAAGGGGGGGGGGCGATCCCCCGGAAAAATAATCGAGAGGGGGACACAGATCACGCCCCCAAATCTCCGCCCTATGTTTGGTACTGAACGAGTGAAAAAAGAACAATCTTGTACCTTTTTATGAGTTGTCTTTCGTCATTTTCGAGTTGCCTTAATTATTGAATGAACAATGTGAAATCGAAAAACGATTGAATAAATCAGTATTTGAGACGTCAATTATTTCCATTTTGTATTTATATCTTATATTATATCACAGTTCTACCGGAATTGTCTTGATTCTAGCCCCTTGTGACACCTGAGGAGAATTTACCACATACCTTTTAATTACAACAGTAGCAACAACAACAACACCTACTGCTACTGCTACTACTACCACTGCTACTACTACTGCTGCTGCTGCTACTACTACTACTACTACTACTACTACTACTACTACTTCTACTACTACTACCACTACTACTTTTATTATTTTACTGCTACTATTACCGCTGCTGCTACTACTACTTCTACTACTACTGCTGCTGCTGCTGCTGCTGCTGCTGCTGCTGCTACTACTACTACTACTACTACCACCACTACTACAATCTTAACACTTGTATTCTTGCAAATGTAGTAGTATTGAATATGTAACAATGTTTCCAGTTTAGAAATCTGAACTAAATGATTCTCTGTATTTCTATTGAAGTCTAAAAACTGAATCCCTGACAAAATTAGACTTTAAATCGATCATTAAGTGCTCAACACAGTGAAAAACAGTAACCGTTATTGTCATGCACATTGTCCCTAATAGATTACCGATTTACAGGAAAGAGCTGGTAGGAGGCATTAATCACCTAAAGTCTTTATCCATATCCCCCGGTGTCAGCATAACTTTCCAAAATTTCTATCCTAGGATCTTTATTTGTCTTTTCAAGCATTATCATGTTAGCTAAGGTATCAAGTTTGACTTCAAGAACTTCTACAACGTTGAAAAGTCAATGTATTTTAACTGTCTTCGATGCTCGTTTTCATTAACAGACGAAGAGAATTTAGGATCGTGTCACATCTTCCCCGTGTTCAATTGTACTAAAGTCGGTGCTGCTCGTTGTTATGGTATGTGAAACTTTATCAAACATAAACACCGTATAGATTTGTTGTTGGAAAGTGTATTTGGTCTCAGAAATAACTAGCTATCAACATGACTGTACCAAGCAATGTCTTTGGGATCTCAAATAAAGATGGTCATTCCGTGTCAATTCACCCAATGGGCTAAATGGTACCGACTCCAAATTTGCTCATATTTGGTATATTGGGTAATTGACATCATACAAGCCAGAATTTCAATTTACAGCGCAGTGCGCCTTACGGTTCTCGCGCTATGACACGCCCTTTATTAGCATTTTTGGCCAAAATGGGCGTAACTGCCAATTTTCTAATGGCCATTGCGCGGTAATGGATGGTCCAAATTTGATGTGAGTGGTATCATTGGAAAGGAAATAAGATAATCAATCTAAATGTAACATTAATTTTAACATTGGAGCAAGTTTAACTACAATGACCTTTGACCTTTACCTTGACCTTCAATTTAACCATGGGGGTCAAATTATATTGAGCTGAAAATCAGTGTACGTTATATTCAATACCTCTTCTACAAAATATTAAAAACCTGGAAATACATTATTTTTTGTTTGGTTTCTATCTTGTTTGTAAGCTGGCACATCTGATGCTTCCTGAAATTTGTACAGTCCCACATGTAGACTTTTATGTATATAAATGAATTAAATAAACTATACTTTTGCTATAAGCGTAGCACGTGTTTGTGTACATGTAGGTTTTGTTTTCATTATTATGCGTATGTTTAGTTGATTCATTCACATTAGCCATTTATTTCTTTATTTTTTTATCAGATGACGGATATCTTGGATGTTTTGTTGATACGATACAAGATCGCACACTAACAGTTGGGCCTAATAATGAGATATTTCGAACGATCGATGGCACACTTACAATCAACAAATGCATAGCATTTTGTCAAAACTACTCGTATGCAGGAGTGGAGTTCGGCCATGAATGTTACTGTGGAGTTGCTGGTACAAACTACAGTCGGCTTGGGGTAGGGTCGGATGCCGATTGTCAGCGCCCATGTAGTGGGAAAAACACGGAAAGCTGTGGGGGAAGTGGACATATCGCAATATTTAATGGTAACTTACAATCTCGAATCGTACCGCATTAGTTCATGTAATGTTAAATATTGCATGCTGTTGAAATCAGGGGCATAAATCCGCCACTATGAGTGGGGTGGCCCCGGGGTGATGGAACGCACTCCCTACACACACTCTCCCATGTATGTAAAGACCATTGAACGTACACAATTTCCTCCGAGCTTTCATGACAAAATATTCCTTCTGTATACACCGAGGACATACACACCAGAATTGAGTATCTGAATATAAGAACGACCCAAGTACGTATTGAACATTTGTCTTTCTTGTCCCATATGCAACAAAAGATGACAGCTCAAGTTAATCAAATTTCAAGTTCATAATTTGTAGATATCTAGTAATAATACCCTAATGCTTTGGCTAACTAGAAAATCATCTTTGGTTTCATATGGGACGATAAAGTTAGATTTCCAAAATCGACTTGGGTTGGTTTTATATTCATATACTCAATTGGAAAGTAAGACCAGTGGATTAAATGCGTATATTTGTGTGTGATTAACTACTATTTAACCGTGGATCTACTCCATACATACACTCTGCCCAATCGAGGATGGTTATAAAGCCCAGAATTATACCTTGGACATAGTGTGTATGTTTGTGATTTTCTACGTCTAACTTTGGACCTGTCCCTAACCATACGACGTAGGCCTAATAATAATACACGTCCTGAAAACAGCATCATCTTTTAGTTGATTTCCAGTCGATTAACACGAGCTAGACATGATTGACAAAAGTCTATAACATAGACTATGATATTTATACATAATGTACACATAATTATTCTCCTCATACTATTTCTTCTATGCCGCCCTGTGTTCACAACTGAATTGCCTTCTTTTAATCGTTGATATATATAAATTTCAGTTACTGTGGCTGTTTCCGCCAGTCCGTCGATATTGGCAACAGATACGATTTCAAACCCTTCTTCGGTTGCAACCCCCTCTACGTCAACAAATTATTCGGTCACGCCAGTCAACAATTCTGGTAAATAATGCTGAAGTAGTTAAATGCATAAGTATAAACAGAAATCGGGTACCAAACGAGCCGATTAAAAGAAAATCATCAAAACGGAGCTCAAAGTACGAACAAAACTTATTCCACGATAAAGAATGTTCTCAATAGGTGATTATCCTCTAACTCTGTAACAAAATGATATTCATAAATCAGAATAATAATCAAGTGAATCGCATTTAGCCTATCCCAATATCTAAGAGATATGTTAGTCATTTCTGAAAGTATACTAAACACGCTTGAAATGTCTGATTTTACAGGTACAGAATTTATAACCCGAAATTCGACTGTGGGCACATCTCCACCGGAAGGAACTACAGGTGTCGCAACAGCAACAACGCCCCCTACGACAGCCGTTCCTCTTTTGAAAAGTGACGACAACATTGGTAAAAGTTTGCTTAAAGATAATGATGTTAGAATTGAAATCCAGAGTATGTTTAAGTTATAATTTAAGACCAAGAGAAAAGATTCAGGATCAAGAAATATCCACAGTTTGGATATGATGTATCTAATACGTTTGTCCCGTAAATACGGAACCAACACCTGCACTTTTTTTGTTGTTACATCATTTTGCTTTTACAAATTCAAACAAATGACTTGACATCAACGACTTGTATGGGGAATCATACTTTCACGCCAACTTGGGTTGATTCAATTATCACTTAAAAAACAATGAGTTCATGTGATTCAGCCCGATGTAAGTTCATGTTTGTGACTTTTGAATCACCTTAATGTCTATTGGATTGAAAAGGAGGGTTTACAAGTCTACGAAGGAATCCACCGAATTTATGTTTCTTCATTAATATGGTTTAAATGCGTATGAAAAAGTATCTGAAAACGACCAGATCACTTAAAAAATGGCAGTTATTGGTACTTGATCGTCTTTATTTGACTCGCTTTTGGCCAATTATAGTGGTACAGATGAAAGTAGCAATTAAAAAGTACTGTATTGCGCCGATAAGATAAATCATAAATGTATTCAGTTTGTTAAACAACATTATGACATTATGTGTACACTACTTTGATGCAGATTTATACGCTGGAGTAGGGGCAGCTGCAGGTGGATTCATCATCATTGTTATCATCATCATACTTATTGTTTTGTGTAGACGAAGGTAAGCAAGCAATCAATCAAGCAAGCAAGTAAGTTAGTAAACAAACAAAAACTTTGTTAAAGAAGCTATCATTATTATTTATTAGAATAAATTTTCCGGTAACGAAAATGGTATCAAGTCGAAAATACGATAAATTAGGCCTATTGTATTACTTTGAATTTAAGGTTCTGATGAATGGAAGTAATATAAGGAATTTCGCCGATGCCGAGTCGCTATGTGTGTGATAGACCAGTTTACTAATACACTGTATATTTAAATCATATGCTTACATTTTTAACAAAGGTACATAACAACATTAGTACTTGTCCAACATAGAAACAACGGATGTATGCAAGTTAAATTCCAAGTATCGTAGTTCGTTAGTCGGCCCCCAAGGAAGGAACATCTATATATAACTTTGAATACCTTACTAACCTGATCTATTATCTTGCTTTTGTTGTTTATATAGATCCCGGAATGATTCGAAGGATGGCTTCTCTTCCCATGAAATGACTTCCACAACTGGAAAGCCCAGTCGATCCGTAGGTGTGATCGAAAGAGCGAACGACCGCAACTATGAAGACATCTCCAATGACGTCATGACTACTGGCAACAAGCGCCACGCCTACAACTCGATCATCGAGAAGACCGATCCCCCACCTTCCGACGATGATGACAATAGTCATGTGTTTTCAGTAGAGGAGCTATCGGACAGTAAATATGGGAAATACGCAGCAGTAACAAACGGACGCCACAACTGTAATTCCAGACTTAAGAAAAGCTTGCCTTCTACTAAAGTGATTAACGACAGGCCAAGTGATATGTACGCATCCGTGGAAGATTTAGCTGAAGCAAATCCAGACCAAATGAAGCAAGAGGAAGCTAGTGATGGTGATGATAGAATGTACGCCACGATGGACGGAGAGAGTGTTGAAGGACGTATCCAATATAATGTTGACTTTGGCGGGTTGTACGCGATGCCTGACAAAAGTGGCAAGGCGTCATCTAAGAAAGGCGGGTCCGACCGGGGAGTCAAATCTTCTGCGTCTTATAAAGACCCGCAACCAGAGCAAAATGGGGACTTTGATGATGGGACTATGTATGCCATGCCGGACAAACCACGCCCAACCCCGATTGGGTGTGAAGCAAACGAGGATGGTGGTCTATTGTACGCCATGCCGGACAAAAAACGAGGAAATCACGTCGCCAAAGAGACTGAGCTGTACGCCACAGCTAGTGACGACATTGGAGATGTATGCTACGCCATGCCGGACAAGAAACGAAACGATCGAAGGGCCAATGACCACGGGCAGGAGGGACTCTACTCCACTGCTGACGATGTAATGTACACTATGCCTGACAAAGGGAGATCTACACGGGATAAAGGTGGAGCTAGTGGGGAAAATGAGCTGTACATTATGGCAGATGATAAGCAGAGACAAGATAGCAAAGACAAAGATAATAGTATGGTCGAAAATGAGCTATACACTCTTTAGAAAGTCAAAATGACAGACAAAAGAGATAAGAAGATAGTTTTGTCATTCCAGCAAGTTATTCCTCTAAGGCTTGTTAAAACTCGAACTGATCAGTCAATTAAATGTATCGTCTTTTTATTGCAGATTTTATTTTATTTATGAATTTTATATTTCTAACTTCCTCGACTTTCTCTGTTTTAGCTATATGCTACTTCATACGGGCTTTGTTGTGACGGGTTAAATCTACATTTTCTATGTAAATATGTAACCGTATTGTCAACTTTGTTCAATTCACCTTATGGCTGTCCTTTTTAATCAAACTTAATTAAGCTTTGCGGACATTCCCTTTTTTCAAAAATCAACGATATCTAAAGTTATTTGTATTTATATATAATATAACACATGTTGTGTATTAAGAAAGTGATTATCTATGATTGTATTTTACTTGATGTTTATATTTTGATCCGTTTGAATTTTGAAAATAAATTTGAATTTAAATTGTCTACATAATCTATAAATCCCATTTGCCTTTTCCCTTTAGCTACATTATTGTTGATTAACACTTGTATCATTGCACTCATATACCGAATAAGAATGCCATATTATAGTTAATGATATGTGTATCTCTTGATTTATTTCAATACAATACAAAATCATCAAACAAGGTACTTAAAGCCACTGGCTAACAATTACCACAGTTAAAAAATGTGAGCTACAAAATGCTCCATGCTCAAAGTGTCTTTGATAAGGTCTAAAAATGAAGCCCTGAAAAAAATTGTACTTCAAAATGAAGATTTATTGCTTAAAAAAGTGAAAATGTACAAGCATTCAAATTGACCGGATTCACCCGCCCATTTTCTCCCATGGACTTACTGTGTGCAGATCTAGGCTATTTTATCCTCCACGGAGTGCAAATTGTTTATTCATGCATATTGCCATTGGCAGCATAACTTTCCGAACGTTTGTATTCTAGGGTGTGTATTTGTCCATATGAACACTACTATGTAGCTCAGATATCAAAGTTTGAAAATGTTTTAAATTGAAGCTCCAAAATGTTAGCCTATCACTTTAACGTCAAAGAACTCAGAAAATAGCAACATGTAAGATTTGGTATGAATATTTGTAGAGAATAATACTCTCATAAATACCACATGTTATTTGTATTGAATTGTAAATTGATACTCTTACTTATGACTATTATTTTAAGAGTTAAGAAGTAATGTCTTTGGTGACATATTTCTGTCTTTTTCTTTTGTATGTGTAAAGTCATCTAATGTAATCTTTAGAGTTGTTAATCTATTCCATGCTACTGACAATATCTCAGTCAGACTATCTGATACTTGCACTGCAAAAAATTCGGTGTTGGATTTAACACCCATGTTGTTGGACAATATAGATACCAGACGTGGTGTAAATATTAACACTAAACGAATTATTTCATTCACCAAGAGCATTGACTTTGATACCAAGGGTGCTGAAAAAGGACCTTAACAATAAGTATTCTTTAATATGATAAATATGACACTTCTTTGATTTCATGTGAAAAAGGCCAATGGTTTTCACGTTATAGGCAACTAAACGTTAACGCTCTTCTGTCGGGAATACATGCTAGGGCCCTTCTGCCAGACAAGCGACGACTTACAAATGAAAAAGACTATCAGTCATTAAAAAAAAAAGGAATTTGAGAAAATGATCAAGAGTCCAATAAGTTATCTTTGTAGAGATGCGAACTTGTATTTTACATTTGGTTAATTATGGATTGGGTAAATAATAATGAAATAATCATCCAGTTGACATTTCAAAAACAATTGTCATTGTTTTCGTGTGTGGAATGTTTTTGATGATGATGATGATTAATGATGACGATGATGATAATGATGCTGATGGTGATGATGATGATGATGATGATGATGATGATGATGATGATGATGTTGATGGGTGAATTGATGATGTACATGTGTGGTGGTTTGATACTATAATATACAACTACTCCTACTACATGTACATTTACATGCAGACGTTAGCACAACCTGGTACGTGCATGTATACAGAATTGAAGACATTGTTTAATGGCACGACTGTGTGTGTGTGTGTGGGGGGGGGGGTACGTCAGATTTGGTTCCGACGGGGTCAGTGCCGGCTGAAGTAAAAAAAAAAAAAAACCTTTTTTTAAAGGGTCATTTGCGGCGGAAAACCTATTATTAAGGTTTTGTTTATTAGACAATTATGGTTTTTTATGATTTTAGGTGTGGCGTAGTGTAATCGTAAAATTCAACATTAAGACCTATGTTTACGGATTCCCCCCCCCACGAAACCATATCCCCATTGTTTTAAAGGATTTTTTTTCTCGGAAAAGTGCCACCTATTAGAGCGGCACTCCCGTTACCTTAACTAGCCAAGTACCCCCCCTCCCCCGGGTTTTAAAAACAAAATCGTGGAACTTGGATATTTGGAAGTTTTTTCTTAATGATAGTGGGTATAGTGACCTGACAAATATAGGCGACAATATTCAGAAGACAAGAGTTAGGGCATCAGGGTTGGATCGTCAATTGTGTTTCCCAGTATGCGAGATTGGACGCTCTAGGAATAGACTAATAAGGTTAGTTTGGGTTGAGGTTAGGGCTGAGTATATAAGTAACTGCCCGAGCAATTGATTGCGGGAGCAAATGTTCATGGAATCAGTGGCGTAAGCTAGGATATTTTCCCAGCAAGCGGGGCACTAGATTTTGTAGGGGGCACCAAATCCTAGGTCAATTTTTTTCCGGTCACGCCAGCCGCCGAAAACTCGTTCAGCAGTGGGGGGGGGGGGGATGGTAGTGATGATTTTTTTTTCTTCCAAATCTCAGGTCGAAAATGTTTCCCGATCATAATTTTGTCGGGGGGGGGGGCACCTGGGGGGCACACGAAATTTGTGGGGGGGGGGGCACGTGTCCCCCAGGGCTCCCCACGTAGCTACGCCCCTTTACATGGAATCGATAGTGCTTAAATACAAGGGTGGTGCCAGGGTAAAATCTTAGGGAGGGCAAAAAACCGTTAGGTGGTGGAAGCGAAAATGTCAAAATACCTAAATTCCCTGAACATTTGGAAAGTTATTCTGCCAGTAGCAAGATAATTAATACCACGAGTAAATTTAAGCATCCGGCCAATTGTTAACTGGTAATCCATCACCCTATGGAGAACTTCACTTTTATGAAGCACTAAAAGATCGTTTTGAAGTACATGTTTCATGTCTTCATTTTCAGACCGTTCTCACAGACTTTAGTTAATCTGCTAATAGCATGGGATATCATTGTTATGTTACGCCTTTAAAGTTTGAAGTGCTGTACAGTCAAATCAAACTCAGCTTGACAACTCGCTTGACCGGAAGATTCTTCCGTACACAAATCAAACCGATTTGGATGACAAAGTGTCAAATTACCCGGAAATAATGTTCTATGATACTTTAATCAGTAGAGTTGGGAGATTGGTGGTTAGATAAGAGTGGTATCTGTTGACAATTAGCAGTTGTTTTGGAATTTCACAAGATAAAACTGCCTAAACAACATGAGATAGCCAGCAATTTACACATGTTGCCACCAGTACCAGATTTGGAGGGTTAGAAGCCTGGCCAAAGCTTGGAACTACTGAGGCAGAATAATTTCTTTGCCCTCGGCCCTCCAAGACAGGGAAACTTCTGACAGAGCATGTGTGTTTGAGTGGTGTTATCAGGATAGTGCTTGCATGAAAGATTAGAGACCTGTACTACTGTAGAACTTTCATGGTGTTGGAAACCAAGTTAAGTAGTCCATGGTCCATACTACTGGCAAAATGATACTCTCAGTAATTGACACCAGTATATAGGGTTTTATGTCAGTCTGATTTAGCGTTTTTTTTTTCAGTTTAATTGGGCAATCATGCACATGTTGTTTGTTTGCTATTCTGTATTACAATTTGGCGCGAGGAGCGCGCCGAAGATTATGTAACTTTTTTTTCCACTTTTCGACCCCCCCCCTCAATCAGAAAGATGGATCGACGCCCCTGCCAATTTCTTTTTGTTTCACTATGTCAGCTGACATGGAGATGGTTATGAAATTTTGTACAAGTAATGAAATAAATCTCATATGAAACGCATCTCGAACCCAGCATGCGTTAGGTAAATTGTCAATATTACGTAGGAGATAAGAGTCTCTATTATATATTCAATGTGACCAGGGGCGTCAATCCATGTATCGGATTGGGGGGGGGGGGAGAGGGAAGTGAAAAAATGTCCAAAATTTTCGAAAGCGCTTTGAACTCTAAATTGTGACAAAGAGTTTTGAGCGCAAAGCGCGCCGGAAAA